>CABFWB010002616.1:0-49162 GCA_902151455.1 Timema bartmani | reverse complement strand
GTTTTCTCTTTTCTTTTTTTTTTTTTTAGCTAATGGTGTATTGTAATTTCGTTGACCAATCTTTGTATTCTTATATATAGTCTCAGTTCTCGCTTGTTATAAGTCTATGGATGGTGACCAGCACTTACTTAAATTAAAGTGAATGAATTGATAGTGCCAATGACTACGGATTTTATGTTTAGTATTATCTTCGCGCTATAAAATAAGGTACAAACCTCAATTTTCCCTAATTGAGGTTTTAACATGAACCTTTGGAGACTATGATCCATTAAGATGTTTTCAACATTATTTGTTAATGCCTGAAGTTATAATTTGCTAGACCTCATCGTTGGGCACATGGACTAAATATCAGGCTCGTATAATCAATTTTGCAGTGATGGGAAGTTTGGGGCTCGAATCTCGACTCTGTTTAATGAGGGTGGTTTTTCATAGTTTCCAAATCTCACTCCACGCCAGTATAAACACTCTTAGTTTACCCTGAATGTCTTACCTTAACTGACTATACTATGACCTTATAATCTACGCCATAGTGGACACACTGAAAATAAGATTGATGCCTTTTAGGATAAACTAAGGCTACAGTTTCTCTAAATTCTACCTTCCTCTTCCTTATACCATCAGCGTAATTAAAATGTGGTTACTCAAGAGTTGTAGTAAGACGTGGGGAACGTAAAAAGAAAATACACAATTGGAGAGGTTCATTATAAAGTTGTGACCATTCCTCTTCTGTTGTCTCATCTTTGAATAACAGAACCGTGCCTCTGAAATTGAAAGAAATAATACAAGCTTAAAAAAATATATAAACTAGACTTTGAAAAATGTTCCATGCGTTGACCTACACGTGCTAACAATAGCTACGAGTATTTTTTTAAAGGTCACTTAATTATATGATAATTATTATTTATCTAACGTTAACTTCTCCATAGGTACTCGTTCAAACATAAGTGCTTCACGTCTTGATACTCTATTATTCTACTGACTTATAATTTATTATAAATTTACGATTCAAGACTCTTCTTGTGTATGGCGAAGGTGATTCCTAATTGAATTAGCGCACCAAAATAATTAAACTGTGAATGGTTTGTACCGCAGAAAGCCGAGGAAATGTTACAGCTAAGCCTGGTATGTGGTGGTCACGCCATACCAGTAAACCTGTCAAACGATGAACCCGCTCGTAATCACACGGTAATTGCTGGGTTCGTCCGGAGATGACTTGTCGTTTCCTTTCTCTCTCTCTTTCTTTGTTCGTTCATCTGCTCGCTTGCATTGTTTTTAATAGTATTGTGTTGACGTTTAACATGCCTGCTATATCAGCGCCTAAAACATAGCTCTTAATTATTGGTGGGGGAACAAAATGTACTCCATTTTCACATTAAATTATAAATAAAGATGTATATATTTCGTACAAAATAACAGGAATAGTATGTATGATAGTGGAATTAATTTATTCAATTTGTATATGCATTGCTACAAATGTAAGTTTTTAATTTTTTTTAAATAAAACACATTATTGAGAGGTACACGTTAACAATACTCTCTGCAATTTACTTCGTCGATATACTCTTATCCCAATTTCCCATTTGATAAAGTTTATATTTATTTAATTTCTTCATCAGAGTTCTATCACTGATCCTCTGGGAAATATTCGGTGCTTTTGATCGAGGCTTTGTTGTATTATTTTTTTTATTGCTGCGCGTCTTACTTCCCGCGGGTGATATACGTGTGCAATAATACTAACGAGGCAGGGATGAGTAAGGTGGTAAACCATTTATAACAAAACTCTCACTAAATTCAGCCGAGATTGTAATCCTTACCTCTCCGTCACCGAATAGTCATATACAGTACTAGATGAGTTTGACGTGCAAGTTGTCCGACCGTGTACGGGTTATTCTAAATGTTGCATCCGATTTCAAATGACTATACTGTTGAAGTTTAGGAATACATATTGATTAGTGATACATCAAACCAAAGACAAAAACTGTATGTTTTGTCTCTCGTCTTATAAATGTGCTAAGTGACTTCCCTGAGCTACACAAACAACGTTAAGACAATAGTCAAATTCCTCCCATACTCGCTCCCGCATGTCCATTGTCACTGACTCCACAGCATTAACCATGCTATTTTTGAGCTCACTCAGGGTTGTGCACAGCATCCTTGATGTACTCTCAAAGGAACAAGTCTCATGGCCTAAACTCTGGTGACCTAAAGGGCCAGCTGTAGAGCACTGGGGTCACTGCGACCAATCCAACGTAACTTCTTTAAAGTAAAGGCGAACTTGAAAATGTCGATGAGACGTCTCCCCATCTTGCTTGAAAATGTACTTTGTGTAATATTCCGTTCATTTGGGAAGATAGCAAGATCTGCAGCATATCCATAGGCGTGACCGGTCACTGTGTTTTCCAATAAAAATAAAGGGCCATACACCTTTGCCCGGAAAATGTCACAGGTGACGTTAACTTCAGGTGAGTCGCACTTGTGCTCGGTTGTTGCATGGGGATTTTCCAAGCCTCATATGCGAATGTTGTGATGGTTCATCTTACCACTTAAATGAAAAGGTCCTTCGTCTCTAAATACCAGCCGGTACCATTTTCTCATTGTCTGTTGCAGAGTGGAGTGGACATTAGTGCGATCTCGTGATGAGATTCTAAGACTCAGAGATTTCCTATTTCGTTTGGTGTATGCCAAGTTAATATAAGATTGATGAGTGCGGAATTATGTTCATTTGAAATTGGATTATATTAATTTTTAATAACCTTTTATTTACTTGAATTGACCAGTCGTAGTCGTGGACCAATCCAACTGTGTTTTTCTCAGCCGCGATTCACTTTGTCAAAAAAAGGCACCCGGACCTAGTCTACGTTCATATGACTATACTCGAGTGAAGGAGTCGTTACTTTTGCGCCCAGGCCACAGACAAGTAAGACACACTCTCAACCTTACAGGGGTTTTGCTGCGCCCCTTTTGCCAGCTTGAGTCCTTCAACACTGGGTTTCACTAGTGTCACTGCTGGGTGATGTTAGGACTAACCGCAGCGACCCAAGTGTTGAAGGACTCAAGCTTCCAAAAGGAGCGCAACTATTTTAACCTGGAGGTTGAGAGTCTGGGTATATTATTTGTCTGTGGCCCACGCGAATAATATACTACCACCGCCGTTAGAAGTCTTGAACGACCAAAGGCTTCTTGATTACCATACTGCTATTTAAACTGCTTTAGGATCCGCGTGGTGGGTAAGCTTGGGAGCATGGTTGCCACATAGCGGAAGCTCGTGCGTTACTACTATGCAAGCATACTCAGTGACTGTCAAGAAATCTGGCAACGTCCATCGGTTGCTACGACAACTACCCTTCACGGATTGGTCGATAATGTGACGAGCCTCCATCCCCTCCCCACCCCGGCTGCGTGGACCTCAATCCTAAAGCAGTTTAAAATGCAGTATAGCTCCCACTAGGCAAGGAGGGTATACATTACACGACTGATGGGGTCGTGAGTCTTACATTTATTTGACCTTGTGGGAACCCCCTCTAGTTTGCTTGTCCGCCGTTACATGTCGCTTCGTTGTGGCCCTGTACTGCCGGATGATATTTCAGACCGCACTGTTGTTTTCTAGAACCGTGCGGACACTAAATAGGGTCTTCCCTGAATATAACTCCCACCGAAAAAGGTGAACAAGAGTCTTAAGGCGTTATATTGGCATTGCACTTAACAACCGTTGGCAAGGAGGTTGGAGTCTGAAGTTCGATTACTGACAGGTTTCACTCTGGTAGGCTGAATTGAAAATCTGCATACATACAACATAATGTGTTCTATTGTTTCCTAAAGAAAAAATACTCTTACATTTATCAATTAATTGTTATGTATATTTATATAACTTGTTAGTTTTTCTTTATGTAAAGAGAAGTAGGTTTATCTTCTCTAGCAAATAATGGAGAACAAACAAGTTTGATAAATGTACACAACAACAGCAGGCAGGTATTTTATATATTGCATCAAGGAATACCATCATTTCTGTCGTCGTAATTTTTTTTTTCTTCATTATTTCTTTATTTATCTTTTGTCAAAGTGTCTGCTGGCTGGACAGATAATAGTTTGGGATCATTTGGCCACTAAAGCGGGTGTTTCACTGTCCACTGAGTGCTTTTAAACAAGTGATTTTACCCGCACCAATGGTTGCATGGCTACCGCGTCACTATCGCGTTATACAGGATTGCTCGTGACAGGGAGCTCGAGGTTCGAATTGTTATTAGATGTACCGATGATGCTTGGTGGTTTTCCACGCTTCCTGCTACCTTCACGTTAATGCGCCTAGGCCTACATTTCCTTTGAAATTTTACTATATTCGTCCCTATTCCATTAGCGTAATTAATGTATTCGTGTAACCCAAATGGGTACTATGGTTAGGTGAAAACGACCCTCCCTCCTCATTGATACCTTTCTTCTCCCTACTCCTTAGGTCAAGTCGTTAGTTAACCCTTGTGTTCAACATACAACTATGGCATGTTTTCACCACAATTTGATGTGGCCACTGCACGGGGAATTATTTCCCATTTGTTACTGCTCAGGAAAAGAACAAACGCCAATATATGGTGAAGTCTGTCCACGGTAATTTTGATATTTCCTGAAGTTACTAAATATATTTCCTATCCTTCCATCTATTAAATATGGTTTAAGACGGATGCATACCAAACGGTTTATTTAGTAACTTTTCCACTCCTAGTAAAGGCTTAAATTATCTAAGGCTTATTGAGGTAGCAATGGAGATGCGCGCGCATTTAGTTTACACTTTTCCTTAGTCAAGTTGATGTGAGACCCAGGCTACGTGATTTCCTATGGTCACATAGTTATAGACATTGGCATCGCTAGATATTAAGAACGAACCTTAATACTTTATTACTCTTCTGCGTAGCTATTTTTTGTTGTGTGGCGAAAATTTATTTGCGTTTGATTTTGTTTCACTAATTATTTTGGTTTGTATATTTAGTTAATGAAAATTAGATATACAACGATGACCATAGTTGATTACTTGCTACAACACCGATTTAGTTCATTAAATGTGACCAGACTAATCAATTATTTATATTCTGCAAATACAAAAAACAAACAACAAACTTTCTACTCCTTCTAATAAAAAAACTGGTTCATAACGAAACCTCGTTGACCACTAGCGAGAGAGAAAGAACACGATTTAATTTCACTTGCTTAGGGTTTGTGATGGGGCTATGTCTTGGCACGGTATTAAATAGATTTATTTCTGAGACAAATAAACTCCATGTACAAATGTCTATTTACATTGGGCATTTAAAAAAATGTAATTTGTTTGGTGATGTGGAAGTTAGAACGTAGCTGGAAATATTTTAGAGAATGCAAATTCATTTTATTTTTTTATTAGTACTGACATTAGGCAATATACCGCATGAAAGCCTACTAGGGCGATTATTCTCGTTTGCCCTGGACATTTTAGATCACCAAACGCTTCTAATGTTGCTTTAATTTATATTGCTGATATTGACCGTTAAGTTCATTAATATATTATTATTAATAATAATATTAACACTATCGTTTAGTCTTGGCGAGACTAGTTCATTCTGTGCCATATTGTGGGATGAAAAGGGTTTTTGTTTTCGTCGACAGTCAAACTTATTGTTTTGCATGGCGGCCAACCGCATAAATTTGTCATATCCACAATCATCGGGGCGTCGCTTTGGTTTTTGTTTGCACATGTGTGTGCGTGTGTGTGCGTGATGGCCTCAAACGTTGTTAACTCACTAAACCTGAAACCAATTACCGGGCTCTCTCTGTTTGACATTAAAACATTCAACAAGGCGTAAACATATAAATATGATTTTGTATGTTTGCTGCTACCAACCATTCACGTTGGCATACCCTCGCTCGCGGCTTAATTATTTCGAGAATTAGATAAAACAATTGTTTTGTTTTATTTTAATTTTGTTTGATGTTAAAAATTTATATTTTTACGGACTTGAAACTTTTTAATTTGTTGACAATGACCGTAAGTAATACTGTGCCAGCTAACGGTGATGCTTCATTTCTGTGCGTCCTCTATTGTATTAAATTATTTAATTGTTACTCCCTTAAAATTGGCATGCCTGTAAATGTGACTTTTCAATTCAAAGCCACTGTCCAACACCTCCGCTCAATTGGCATTCCATCTACCAAATGAGCTAAATATTCTGGACTTGATCCTTGAAATGGCTGAAATACCTATAACTATCGAAGCTGGTTTTCTCCTTTTACAGGAATTAATTGATGAATTGGGTGGTATTTCTGTTCCAGAAATAAATTAATGCTGTTATAATTCGTTCGTAAAATTGTTTTTAAATAGTCTTAATAATATATTAGGAAAATTTGCACTATCGTAGTACCCTCAATGATAAATCTCCACAAGATGTTTTCATAACACGTTTTGCTCGACAATAACCACAAGGAAGTTGGATCTCGTACATTTCTTATGCATCATTTGATTATTTGTAAAGAGAAGCACAATGACCAATAAAATATCATATACCGACAATTTATATCACACCATGATTTTAACCGTACTGTGACGTGTTGCATTTTGGGAAATATACCTGAAAGAAAACATACTAGTTTACAAACATATTATGAAATAAAATTTAAACCCCAATAATTTTTAGCTCTTTGTGTGACACATTTACATTCGAATGAGAGCTTTCTATGAACCACTAGCAATCAGCATCTCGCTTATCCGAACATAGCATTGGGACATTTATGATAACCTCCTGGATCTATCACAAAGTTCCCAAAGCTTCTGAATTATAAAATTGATTGAAGCCGATTCCTTGTCTTACATGGAGTGCGCAATCTTCAGGAATTATACTTGATACACGACATCTCTAAGTCTTGGTGCGGAGTAGAGTACCTTTGGAAATGTAACAGGGTGCATCTACAATGATTCTCATGCACTGAATCTAAAATAAATATCTGGATCTTGACCGACTATTTCTTTTGGTAAGGGACTGTGCTTAGTTTCTTAAGGTACTATTGATTCAATAGGTACGATTGCAAGATTTCGGATGCGTTACGTTGTACCAGAGTCTTCAGACTGACGTCTCCGTCACAGACGATCACATTATGGTAAAAAATTTGCTTTTCAAACACATAGGACTACCCATTAATTTTTATGTTAATTTTAATTAAATGAGTAATACATTTAGTGGCCATGCCGAATTAGCTGAAGCAAAATACTAGGCAAGATAATGCCTCAACTCACAACTCACAAATCACAAAATAATATATTACCAGTAGATTGAAGATCAAGGTTAAAATCTTAGTTGGGTTCATTGGAGGTGGTTTTCCGCAGTGTGGTCTGTCACCGTGCGGGTGCAATTAAACTAGCCTTTAGGTTAAGTATTTAGTTATCATAATACTAATGGGGGTGGGTATACATTATTACTCAACACAGTGTAAACTTGACCCACTGTTTAGCTACCGCCTGCTAGTACCTCATTTCCCGGAACTGAGCTGGCAGCTCAAACCCATCGAAGGTCCATTGTCCGACCAATACCCGCAGCCTAACCTTACCTCACTTCACCGCGTTGAAAATTAAACAGATTGATCGGATGATTAACTCTTTCCATAGACACCTTCAATAGCTGAATAAATTGATACCATCAAAGGCATGACGACTGATCTTTATTAGTTTTTATTTGTATTATTTACAACGCGATTAGCTTCATAATAAATATAGATTTTATCGCTGTATGGATATTAAGCTTTTCTAGTCATGTTTGAACACGACACGGTTGTGTGGAATTTTTAATTTTGGTTTTTAATGTGTACATACGAGTGGCAATTTCTTCACATCTCGAGGCGTCGGAGAAAATAAGGCGTGGGCCTCTATTGTATTTCTAGTTTCTGGATGAGTGTTTTAACTAACGCTTTTATTTCTATCCGCCACCTAGGTGACCACTCGGACCAAAAATGTCAGGCTCAATATAGTCTGATTCGTTGGTGATGGGGAGGCTAAGGTTCGAATCTCTGCTTGATATTTCGAGGATTTTTTTCATATATAGTTTCCCACATTACCTCCATGCAAATGCGGATAAACGTCATATAAACTTTACCTTCCTATCCCAATAGCATAGTTAAAATGTGATGCGACGGAGAAAAATTGTGGAAGTATTACCAGGCTCAAACGTTGTTTTTAAGAGTTAAAATAGCTCTGTAGATTTAATTTGTCCACCCCCGCCCCTCGTTGTTTCTCACTTTATATGTTGGTGAAACTTCTTATGAAGTGACGTAGGCCTATATTTTAAAGGTTTCAGTTTTAGTTAGTCCATATTTAAAATTTTTAAATAGGTAAAATATTCTATAGCCTTCAATCTTTGATCTGTTTGTAGGTTTATCGTAAACTCGGACAGTAAATACATTGCGCTTATATTATTGTAGCGGTGACCGGGGGGTCGCGGGCCGTTCACACCACACCGTGGGAACCAAGGGTTCTTTTAAGGCTATTGAGGTACGTTGTTGGTTAAACGCGATTGAAAACGCACACGAAATATTCAAGGTTTTGATTACTAACAATAAAGCAAACACATGTAGGCCCTATTAACTCGGCTACAGTAGTCACTGAATTAAATAATAAAAGTAATAATTAAGTATTTAAATTAATAAGTAGATTAATACATCAATGCAGGATAAAATAAATATAAACAAACAGCTAATAAGTCTAGTAAAAATGCGAACTATAGTTAAAATAAAATATTTAAATATCAGTATCTGATAATATTAAGTCACTACGGAATTATTCACGGTCGATGCCCCTAATAAAATACGAACTATAATTAAAATAAAATATTTAAATATCAGTATCTGATAATGTTCAGTCACTACAGAACTATTCACGGTCGATGTCTAGGTCACCTGTGTCATTCACGTAAGTTCTTCACTGGTTATTAACACACTATTCCGCACACATCGTGCCGACCTGAGATTCACGTCAACACGGGACACGCTGGCCTTCACCCGGACACGCTGGTCCACTCACTACACAAGCCTGAACTCGGACTGGGGTCCCATTGTTTACCGCTGGCTGTATATAATAGGGTCGGCAGACAAAAGTCTGGAAGTTTAAATTTCCAAAGTACTGCATTCGAAGAAAATGAAGCCAAACTCTTCTATATGTGTCACTTTCCTTTTAAGTAAGATCCCCCCAACCATCCACCCCCTTGCTTCTCTAATTTCCTTGGCTGTAAGGCTGGTATAATTATTTGCTAAACAAAAATAGAAAGAGAGAACAGAGAGGGCAAACAAATGGCAAGTGCGCCGGCTCCGCAGTCGGACCCTAAATCTCGTTACATCATTTTTAGATACGTCAACTAAGCTAAGTCGGTATCGTTTCTTCCTAAATATATTAGGTTCATGGATTCGATTCCTGACATGGCTGAAAAATAAATAATTGGGCAAAAATGAGCTTATCTCTCACATTGATAAATTTACAGTTGGAATACTGTGTATTTGGTCTTTTATGGAAATTATTTTGTAAGCAAGGTTTTGATATAACAATCTATTCATTATAAGTCTACGTTAGGTGACATGGCGGTCTAGGGGTAAGGTGTCTGACCTCTGTGCGGATGGTCCGGGGTTCAATCCTCGGTCCCGGCATAGATTTATCTGATTGGCAAACCCTTCCTTCACCTCTGACAAGACGTGTATTTAATCACAACTTGTGAATGTGTGGAATGCCAGACCTCCACTGTGGTTCGGATCCCACGTTAAACTGTAGGTCCTCCATTTAATCTCACAATCACCCTACCATTACACATTTGCGTAAGTGCGTACAACCCGAACGGGTAGTAAAACGTGGTGCTAATAATAATAATAGTAATAATAATAATAATAATATAGTCTACGTTAAATACTTTAAAAATAATAGCTGTTAGTTTTAATAAGGGAGGTTTCACAGGCTAGATTAGATTGACAAAGTAAACTTTTTACCAAAACACATTCCAAATATCAAAATTAAAAATATAAATTCTTTGAATTTAGCAATTAAATTACATTATACTGTTTTTATATGGCTTTCCTTTTATTTTTTATTTTTTTGGTAAACAAAACTCTAGTTTGTGGTTTTCCAGGATATTAAGCCGATGGTAAAATAGGAAATGAATGTGTATTTCAATACATTCAATAACTCGTGTGGAGGGGATTCCCATAGAGACTTGTTGGCTGCGAGTAAATTGTTGGTTTTGCATTCCGGCAGATTTTGTTTTTTAATCATACGGCCGGAAACAATGGCCGGATATTATCAAAGGCCATCAATTTCTATTTTTAGCAATTCTTCATGGGGTGGCCCATTTACGTAATCTCGTTACCTTGTTTATTTGCAATTGTTGATTTAGTTTGGTTTTTATTTTCCCCGTCAATATTGGCATAACTTTAAAATCTATTGTCAAATGAAAAGTGTAACAAATTACTTGATAAAAAAATATTTGCTGCATCGGTGGGCACGCGGAATAAGGCATCAATGCCGTCTGGTCTGGTTAGATGTGACAGAGAGGTTGAGGTTTGAATCCCAACTAGGTCTACTGAGTTTTTTTACTTAATGTTTTTCCACTCCCACTTTAAAGGGGGTACTTCTCTATTAATATAGATATCCCGATAACTAGGAAGAATAGTAAAACATGGTGAACCCAAAAAAAGGGCTGATAGATTATAACTATAACGTTTAACTTCATTCTTTAAAACAGTTAATCTAATATAATTTGTAGACTTAATTATAGTAAATAATTGTATATAAACATTTTAAGATGTGACACTATGTACAAGGACCATCTTGTTAATTCACCAATGTAGGCACACGTGAAAACCGTCAAATTATGTTGTTTTTTAATTAAGGACATTTGCATGCATTTTTAGTTTTCAGAATGAAATTTAATTTAACTCTAAAAGCACCCGCATGGGTGGACTTGTCGATATAAGTGTCTTTCATGTCTTATCTTATCTGGTTGTCAGGTGAGCGGAAGGTTTGTGTTTGAATCCTAGCTGGGGTACTGAGCGTGTTTTTTCCCAAAATTGTTTTCAACTTTCTCTTTCTCTCTCCATGCAAATGCTGCTATTGTGAATTTGAGCTTCCTCAAACTTACCCCATTAGTATGGTTAGATGCGATATTCCGACCGCGTAGTAAGACGCTGTGAAAAAAACTTTTAAATTGAATCAATAATCTTCCTCTTACCCGTATCAGGTTTCTTCTAATGGTCTAACGCGTCAATCTCGCAATAGGCTGGATTGCCGGAGAAGGGGAGATTGGGGCTAGAATCCCTGTCGAGTGTACTGAGGGTGGTTTTTACTAAATTATCCTTCACTCGCTCTCCGCGCAGATGCGGGTACATTGATTATAAGTTATACCTTTCTTTTCCCCACTCAATTGGTGAAATATACGGATATCCTGGACGAGTAATAAGATGCGTGCACAACAATTTTCCTCTCATGTCATTCTTTCTCTGGTGTGATGTGGTGTGATGTGATGTGATGTGTTGTGAAAGGGGGGTGAGGGATTGAAATCATGTATACAGGTATAAAGAGTGGTGGGGAGGGAGAAATAGTGAAAAGTATTAGTCCAGTTATAATAACACGAGAACTTTCTTTGTAGATTTTAACACCTAAAGCTTCCCTTATTCTGTAACGAAGCCTCTGTTTTCAGTGTATTAATTTAAAAGTTTCGGAATAATAATAATAATAATTGTCAGGCATACTATAAGTCTTTTTCAGGAAGGTGTGATCAAATAACAAGGGATAGTAATAATTTAAGTCGAGCCTTTGAATAGCCTGAAACGTGGCCTTGGCTGGGTTGTAGGAGGAAGGAATAACTTCCCTTCGACTACACGAATCTATAGGCGCATCATCATCAGTAACTGTTTCTAGCCTGTGGCCAGGTCAATACCTCATCCTCCTTTAGCCTTCCACCATTCTTCCAACTTTCCTCGCGTCTATTCTCACACTTAGTATTGCCTTCTCCTCTCATATCTTTCTTGGTCTCCCTTTCTGTGTTTTCCCTACGTAGGCCTACTTCAGCTCCGTCATTATCTTTGGAAGCCTTTCCTTTTCCATCCATATTACATTTTCACACCACCGTACGGAGGGATAATTTTACTAAATGGTTCCTTCTCTCCATCCAAGCAGATACTCTTACTTTTCCCTTCTTCCTTCTTTATCCCTACCCCATTAGTGTAAATTAGCAGATAGACTGGATAGGTAATGACACGTGGGGGAACTAAAGCCCTGCTGTTATGGTGGAATCGTGATTGGAAAGTGGTTTTAGAAAAAAAATGTAATCATATTATTACTATATTGGCATTGATAAATATTATGTCAAAAGCGACAGCTTCATGTAATATAATTTGACATATAAAAGTAGTATTTATAACGTTTTGCACCCATCAGATACCTTACCTTCTTGTGGCAATCCCACTGCACACACTCTACTCTAAACGCCTCCATACTTACTAATCAAATAAAAGAACGAAACTGCATCTAACAATCTTGCATAAAACCACCCCGTAATCAAACCAGGTTCTCCTGGACCCGTTGTCGACTACTCTACAGTTAGTTAATCCACCTGAATAGCTTGTAAGGGCTTGTAAAGCTGGAGGACTAAAGTACAAATCCCTTCGAGATACGGTTCTTCCTATAAAAAAAATAGGGCTATACACCAGGCCACCAAAATAATATATAAATAATTTTAACTCTAAAGCCACTATGAAATTAGATATTTACTCATAAATAGATTATAATTTCACTTTAAATAAAACAGTATTATTAAAAGCTGCTTCGGTGACTGCATGGTTTAGGGTGCCACTCTCGCAATAGACTAGACTGCCGGTGACGGGGAGATCGTAGTTCGATCCTGGTTGAGTATACAGAAGGTGTTTTTTTTCCGTAAATAGTTTCACACACTTTCTCCACGCAAATGTAGGTACACTTCCTCTAAATTCGATATTCCTCATTCCTAACCCATTAGCGTGATTAGTACATAAGAGTATAGCCCGAATGGGTAGTAAGACGTGATATTAAAAACATTAGGTATAATAATATTCAAATAATTACCTTATTTAATTGTTTTAAGGATTGTTTGAATTATCAAATAAGATTTAAATCCTATTTAAAATACATTTGATAAATGCCTATATCAAGAAGGAAGATTTGAAAGTTTCTACAATTAAAACTGTCCCAGGAACAAAGCAGTAAGTTTGGTCTAATCTGGTTTTCTGGTTATGTAGAAGTCTAGGCTCGAGTCTCGGTTGGGTGTACTTATTTTTTTCTTAATAGTTTTTAACTCTGCTTTCCCGCAAATGCAGGTGTATTTTTTCTAAATTCTAATTGTAAATGTGTGGATAATCTGGATGGATAGGAAGACGTCTAGCATGAAAGTAGAATAATAGTTTTTAATTGACCAAAATGTCAACCAAAGCGATTTTTCAATTTTGGGGTTTTTGTTTGCGTATTATCTCCATTATTACAAAATATTAAAATTTGTCAATTTTAAGTGCGCAATTCATTGTTTATTTAACTCCGTCTTATTTCGTCGTTATTTTTATTGAACAAAAAAACAACAACCAATGGTATGAACGTTAACTACTTTCGATTATCTTTCGACTATTCGTTTCGGGCAACATGGGATCTCCTCATTCACGGCATCTTAGATCATGAACGACATCTTCCTTTATCTCTCCCGTCATTTTATATTCTGGCTGAACTGGTCGGTTAAACGCCGCGCGACCGGCGGGACTTTTTTTGTCATGGGCAGGCCTGGTCAAGGTTTAGGAATGCCCGAGTAAGCTGGGCTTAGCGCTTGTCTGATCTCATGTTGTCTTGGAGGATAGCTCTCCCCCCTCCCTTCTAGTTCTTACCCTTTCGATCGTCCAGATGATAAACTGATGGAACTTTTGTAGGTGTAAATACAATTTAACGGTCGGATGCATGGCAACATCCTCATAAATGCCGCTCCGTCCTTTTTCAAGTTTTTACTTTTGGATATGTTGAAACAGACTTTAGACGCTGTGGGCTGCTATCATGATTGACGTAAGATTCAGTAATGATTCCATGAGTACTAATTTGGTAATGATAGGTAAGATGTATTTCCTTTTCATATGTTCAAATATAATTTCCTTGCCGCTTATTATGTATGCAGCACACAAGTTGTTACTTCGCATCAAACTACGTAACACGCAGCTCACAAGTTGTTACTTCGCATCAAACTATATAACACGCAGCTCACAAGTTGCTACTTCGCATCAAACTACGTAACACGCAGCGTACAAGTTGCTACTCCGCATCAAACTATATAACACGCAGCTCACAAGTTGCTACTCCGCATCAAACTATGTAACACGCAGCTCACAAGTTGTTACTTCGCATCAAACTATATAACACGCAGCGTACAAGTTGTTACTTCGCATCAAATTATGTAACACGCAGCTCACAAGTTGTTACTTCGCATCAAACTATGTAATACGCTGCTCACAAGTTGTTACTTCGCATCAAACTATATAACACGCAGCTCACAAGTTGTTACTTCGCATCAAACTATGTAACACGCAGCTCACAAGTTGTTACATCGCATCAAACTATGTAATACGCAGCTCACAAGTTGTTACATCGCATCAAACTATGTAATACGCAGCTCACAAGTTGTTACTTCGCATCAAACTATGTAACACGCAGCTCACAAGTTGTTTCTTTGCTATAAACTCTAACACGCAGCTCGTAAGCTGTTTCTTTCCAGTAAACTGTGAAACACGCAGCCCACAAGTTATTACTTTTAATCAAACTTTGTAACACGCAGACCACATGTTGTGTTTTTGCATTAAGCTATGTGACATTCTGCTCACAGGCTATTTTTTCTCTCACTAGATTATATAATACGCATCTTTCAAGCTGTAAAGGTGGGAATGTAGGGAACGCAGTTTTTATATCAAAACATTTTCTTGAATATCTGTCAAGGGTGTTCTAGAATTTAATGACAACTTTTTATCTTCATTTAAAAAGTTGTTAATCTAATACTGCTATGTTCACGACAGATATTCAACAACGGTTGATATCATAATGTGAAGAAAATTAAACATTATGTTTCTACTGAACCACTATTTGATTTATAATGGCCAAAAAAAATTGTTTGCTTTAAAAACTGCAAAAACACTGACCTTTTCTCGCGTCTCCTATGTCCCCACCTTAAGGATAGGCAAGGCATGCAGGTAAAGGTGGGGTCGACATTTGGCACGTATGGGCGATGACAGGTGTGCACACAACATTTTAGTAGGGAAACCTGAAGAAACAAGACCCTTTGGTAGGTCACAACGTCGATTTGATGATAATGTGAGAGTGGATTGGAAGAAGGCTGGGTGTCAGATTAGGGAGTCAATGGAGGTGTCTCAGGATAAGATTGAATGGCTAGAATAAGTTCTGGTGGAACTTTACGAATTCCAAAGGCCAGATAGATGGTCCGTCCGTCCGTCCTTTTACCTTATCGCAATTCCTGACGTAGGGTTGGGTGTATAGTGATTAGCCATACTCTGGTCTAGGTAAATTTGTGACTCGTGTGCTGATATAAAGCAGAGTGTACCCAGGATTATATCTGAACCCTTAATTAATACGTCCATCTCAAGACTAGAGAAGCCTGGTTCGATTCTGGTGGGGCTAAAGTATTTTATATTAATTTACGTCCTCGTCCTAAATTTCGTGGCTCTAGGGCCTAGTATGTAGATTTAGAGGTACTATATCAAGTTAAACTAGATTGTAATTTGTGTGCTGACAGTTTAGGTATTTAGAAAGTAGGGCTAAGAATACTATTTAAAAAAAACCTAGTAATCTTGGTATACATTAGTTTTATCGGTAGACGCCAAAGTACGCGGTCAGTTATACACGAGTGCGTGGCGTGGAGAAATACGGTATAGGCTTGTGCTCTGGTAGGTGCTACGATCTGTGTTCCTTTGTTGTAACTGTCTCAGCCACCTGCGCGTGTAGTCTTTGGTACTCTCATTCATAAAAACTGCGCGCGGCTCTGACGTAATCGTTTAGCAACACGTTCTCGCCTGATAACTTTACTTTTTTTGCTTTGAACTTGCACATTCATTATCGTGATAATTCGGTGCTAGAAGTTTTTTTTTTATCTAGAACAGGTCTGTCCACTTTTGCCATGTGTGGGATTGATCTTGTTTATTTTGATTCATCTTGCTATCATAATTGCGGAAACTACGAATTAAGTTGGTCCACTTGAGTGTTTACTTGCGTGTTGTCATTTTGTACGTTTAATATTGCGTGAATATTATCCACATATGATTAAGATGGCTATTTTTATTTCAATATATTTTGTAGGTTTCAAATGACAGTTGCCACATACAGGGTCGCCCATAGGATTCATGGCATTTTGGAAGACTCTTTTCAGAAAAAATGAAGTTCTTTATTAAGTTCTTTATTAAATTTTTTAACATTATTTCAAAACTAAGAGAGAACAGGTACCCTTCATTTACTCTGTAAATAAACAAATTTACCTTGCATTATTCCACTATGTTATAGGTAATAAGATAGGGTCATAGTGTAATCCGTCAAAGTAAGTTTGCTATCATACAGGATAAACAGAGTGTACATTTTACATTGCTAATCGGCTTTAAAAGAAACTAGGTCAGATAAACAGGTAAACATAACACACTCGCATCGCTGGGCACGCGGACTAAACATCAGTCTCTTCTCTTTGGGTTTGCTAGCTACGGGAAGGTTTGGTTCGAATCCCGGCCATGTGTAGACTACCTGAGGAGGGTATTACCTAAAGTCTGTTCATGATAGGTTTTTACCTGGATGACAGTTCAAAAATCAAATGTTTAGGTTTTGGGTTGCCAACACTTGTAAAATTATTATTAGCACCGCGTCTTACTACCCGTTTGGGTTATATGCAAATACTTGTAAAAGACCACTATTTTGTTATAAATGTTAAGTTTTTCAATTACATGTAATGCAATTACATTAAAAATAACGTAAACTTAAGTTTTCTCACACTATTTCATTACTTTTAATATTTCCTTTTATACAGTCCGAAACAATATTTTAAACATGATTAAAAGTACTTATTCTTAGTTTTGGAATGTTATATAGTAATTTGGTGCATATATTAATACTCTTTAATACAGGCATCGTATTTACTTGGAAAAGAGAAAATACTTGTGATTTTTTTAATATATAATAAATTATGTTATCGTATTTTGAAATATTTAACTGACTTAAATATTGCTCTCCACTGCGTGGGTGCATCATTGTAAAGAACTTGTTACCGCCATGGTCAATGGTTTAAACTCGTCGGTCGCCATTTGAAGCTATATTCTTCATTATACCTTTTTTGAAAGTGATGTGAATAATATTACTGTGGTTAACTATCGAATTCATACATTACCATACGTTTTCATTACAGTGATCCAAAGTGAGGGATGTCAGCTGTTGGGGTAGGAATACACTAGGGACTATTTCTAGTAACCTTTTTAGCTGTCACCCAAGTAAACAAAGGTCTTGAATGTACTATAAATGGTTTCCCACTCTCCTATCACCTCAATGTGTGTACTTTTCCTCTAAATTATACAATTATATCCCATTCCTCTTGCATTAGCGTACAGTTAAAGGTGAATTTTTCAGACGGACGCGTGAATATTACGCATTATCTTTTTTTTTTTTCTTTCTTATATGTGGCTGCGGCAAGATTTGATGCTGTTCAAGAGAGCTTTTTGGGTGATTGGGGCTCCTCTCAAAGTCAAGGCGCTAGAATAGTCGATCAAAAACTCATAAACGCTAGAATCCAACTAGGTTTATATCGTCACTGAGCGGAACTGTCCAGCAGTAGAAGAACACAGCGGAGGAGGTAAATGCAAATGCCAACACTGGTTGCGACACCCCCCCTTTAAATTGCAACGCTCGATTCAGAAATATACATTCAACGCTTCTATACCAGTAACCTTTCGTTTCCAGGCATTTAGTTCTTAGTGTTCAACCAAAATAGCTGGAGTTTTGGACATTTCAGAGTGGAAAAATTCAACTTTCAAACTATATTTACAAGTGTAGACTATATGAATCGGGTCATAGAAAATAGTTTTGTATTCATTAGATTAGAGTAAACACCAAATTTGTGTACCTCTAATGGTTTTGTCAATATTTAAACTAAGCGTAACGTCTGATTGGTTACCTAAGCAACCGCCATAATCATGTATTATCTGGTTTGTCGGTGACGGGATGGGAGGTTGTTTCTCGAATCGACTTACTCCTGAATTGTTTCCCGCAAGTCCCCCCGCGCGGATGCGGTTACTTATTCTATAAATCCTAATTTCCGTTGGTGTAGATATGCGGATATCCCGGATGGGTAAAGATCTTCAAAGTACGAAAAAAAAAAGTGGACTAATAATATGCATATGCCTTAAAAAAATCTTGAGCTATTTTCTATCATTCGAACCTGGGCTGTATGTATATAGTTTGTTGAAATGATAATAACCGGAACCTATGATGCGTTGAGGCATTGAGATTAGCCCCGAGAGTTCCGCCCAGAGATAGATAATATTTTGGCAATAGAAGGGCCACATAGATATAATCTTTTATCAGTTAAAAAACACCCACTACTAAAAAATATCTACTTAGTTATAATCACATGCTTCAGGATACTAATCTTTGTTAAATATTACTCTATAAACAGCTTCCCCCGCACCCCGCGATGCGTGTCACATATTAGTCATAGAAGTTTAAGTCGCAGGTAGCCCGAATGTGTGACCCCTATGGTAGAAATCCCATGTACTAGGGGAGTTGTAGAATCGTGGTGGTGCCCACACTGAATTTCTATCAGTGAGCGTGAAAGGACCTACCAATGTTGCCGGGAAAGGTATTTCAACACCTTTCATGGTTCTTTTACATGGCATAATCGACATGGGACTGATGTCTTTACTTCCCCTTTGAAGGAAGTTGTGCTACGGATTTTTATCGCTCAAGAAAAATCCGTTGACCTCTCTTAGATTTGAACCCACGGACATCGAGTCCTGAGGCGAGCACTNCCTAATAAAATATAACAAACCTAATTCCTTAGTGCTATAGTATTATGTTCCTCCTGAGAATTTAGAACGGAACTCATGGATCTGTATCTATACGTTTTTATTTCCCAGCGCAGAAAAAAGTATTTCTAGAGCTAGGTACACCCCTGACGCGCACTGAGCCTCGTTCTGACGTGTTATTACTGGCCCCCACCAACACAGGGCCGCACAAAATTACCTGATACCAGATCAAACTATAAATCTCGGGCCTGCCTGTTTGCTCTATTAAAACTTCCACCTAGAGGCCAGGGTCATACTCGGACTACTTGGTGCAATAAGGGCATATGTCCTGGTCAGTCTGGCTTGTAGATTAGTTGGGTTGGGGATGATAGAGAAGAGTAGGTTTGGAGGGTAAAAGGGGGTGGGGCAGAAATACTTTAAACAAGTTTTACTTTGATAAATTGACAACATTTATTTTCATGTCCTAACTTTCTATTGTTTTATATTATAATAATTGCTTTACTTTGCTTGCATAATTTATTAAAATCCCTGAAAAGAGCATTCACAAGCGAATGGTTTAATAAATGTTTACTAATGTTTAATTGTATGAAACATGATATATTATATTGCCATCTGCCCTGATGGCATCGTTATCCAATAAATCAACACGCATTGCTCTTGGTCGCCTTTGACGATATGGTTTGTGTTCGAATCCTGGCCGGATGAATTGGGGGCTGGTTTTCCGTCTGTGATTATTAGCTGTGATTTTATCATGTTCTTTCCACGATATTTCAGGTGTACATTCTTTATTTGATGATGACAGGGAGGTTGTGTTTTGAATTGCACCAAGGCCGGATATACTGAGGGTGATTTTACATGAGTGGCTTTCCACTATTTTTTTCTTAACACAAATGCTGGTGTATTTCCTCTTATTTTTACCTTCTTAATCCTTTTCCCATTAGTGGCCTCATATTCACATATTTAGCACGAGTACTTAAACGCACTAAGAGAAAAAAATGAATTGATGTTTTTTTATTTTTAAAAACTTTCCCATTATAATCGTTTAAAGGAGCTTCTCGCCCCTTAAACGAGGAGACTGTAGCCTTAAAACACCACTTATCGCCTCGCAGTAATGTAGCTGTCATGAGGCCCGTATTTCTTCCCACCAACCTCGAAACCAGTTGCCTTGATTTATGGGCGTGTGTGTACCTTGTGGTTTTGGGCGTGTGTTCGAACCTGTGTCTGGTCCATGCTATACCATTGAGCCAACGTTCATTCCGAGTTAATTTCACGTAAAACGAAGCCGCCCAATTTTGTGTTGCTTTCTTTCCTCTCTATTTTCTTCCCCCACCCCTCCCCTCGTGCTTTCATCCCACAGTTAGCTTACTTCTAAATTAGGTAAGTTCATACAAACCTTTAGCTACTATAATTTGCGAGCTATTATTTTTAATGATTTTGGTTTCCTGCTCAAAAATGTATGAAGAATTATTCAAAACGGTGTATCGGAACTAGCTTATTTAATAATTTGTCTTGCGTTGTATTTTAATGAACTTGGAACCAAACTTTTTATTTCTTGACCTTTTCAGATACGCATGATGTGTTTTAAACGCTCTTTTAACTCTTAGGAATACTAATTATTCAACGTCTCTAAAGATTGAGCTTTCATTTTGTTTGTAAAATAGTTGACATAAAAAGTGGTAAATGATAAAGGCGGGTTCAATGACATTTTAAATTCATCCGGCCAGCAGGAATCATTTCTCATTAACTTCTCTATCGAGTGTTTCCTCAGTCAACAAAGAAAATTGATTACTTTGTTGCTTAATCGAGTCATTGGCTGCAATTTCCTGTCCAGTTTGCTTTTAATTTAAAGTAACTGTCATTGTATATTTTTGGGTGATACTAAATGTAACTTTTTTTAATCCTTTTACTACAAGTGTTTCTTTTTTTATAAAAATGTCCGTATTGCTAGACATATACCTGTGTAAGTAAGGGCCCACAATGGTGCTCACGCGGATATAGGCGTAGGTTTAGTCTTGACTGGTTCTCCAGTGGCAGGAAGCTTAGGGCTTTAATATCGGTCAAAATAGCATCCGCAAGGCCTTGTTTTTCACCCACAAATTTCTCCCAACATCCGCGAGTATTGTAGACCTGGTATTTCCTAAAAATCATAAGCACAACATTTGTTAATTGTATGTGACTTGGATACTTTTTGTTCATAATCGTGACGTTTCCTAACTAAATCACGATCAGGTCTTAGGCCCAGGCAATTTCCCAGATAGACCTACATTAGTTCCAGTTATGAAATAGTAACATTGGTTTTATTCTGGTTGGATTAACTAATCACAAGTATCCCCCATAACACTGGATGCACCTTCAAATAAAAAAAAGAAAGTGAACAACTTCTTTCAAAACACCTGTAGCCAAGGAGATTTATAAATGTTTTGTTGATATTTCAAACTCCTCGTTGCCAAAGCGATCTATAAATCGAAGGACTGTGGGCAAAAACATGGTAACCCTCATCCATGAACATTTGAGATAATTGGATATTTTTAACTGTGAAATCAGTATATTATTTAAAAAATTTCCTTTCTTACACATTTCTATAATACATGATTTTAAGTTAATTCATTAAATCAATTTCAAGATAAATTAAAAAATTTACCGGTTTAATGTTGGTTACCTTGTTTTGACTTCATTTAAAATAAGGTTACCACAGTAGTATAGTTAATATATACACTTTAATTTGAGTGGTATATTTGTTGATAAACCGTGCCCGCCATGGAAGTCCAACTTGCCCACGTGGACGATGATTAACTATGTAGTCTGCACCACTATAGCTGTGCTTAGTTTTTAATTTCATCAAATCAGGTTTTGATATGATAAACGCAACATCATCCTTAAATTTGACTGGAATTTTGTCTTCAGTTTTTGTGCGAAAGGTTAACATCCTTTTCAAAGCATCCAAACAGTCATTTTGACTTATGTGGATTTCAGTAAATCTACTTTTATCACAGAATATTTTCAAAATATCCACCCATTGTTCAGGAGTGTAAACAACTTGGACATGTTTTCCTACATACCTTTCTACGTGACCAAAATCTTGGTCAGAAGGTAGCATAGTGTGGCCAGGAATTGGAAAATGATGCTCAACAGATTCAAAACGACCACTGGAAACCAAATAAATCCAAAATGCTACAACAGATGAATTTTTATTTTGGCCTCAACAATCATCACTAGTCATTATTATAATTTTTTTTCCTTTTACATCAAATTGCTCAAAATGTTTTTTCAAGCAGATATTTCCTCTGACCCTCGTCCAGCTGTAGGCTCATCTCAAAAATAAAAATAGCCCCTTTCACTTTTGCAAACATGAATGCTTAAATTGTAGGCCCAAATCTCTTTGCTGGTCCAGAACTCAACTTTGGAGGTGGTAAGGCTTGTTGCAGATCAAAAGTAAAAACATGTATATCATCATTATCTTTAGCCAATTTTCGCATCTCTTTTATTTTATTCAATCCAGCTTCAGCTCTCCTCTAGTGAAATTCTTGCCTATTCAGTAAATCTCTTACTTAATGGTTATTATTTTGCAGCTTGGCTTCTTTAATTTTTAAATGCAAAGAATCACAAGTTTTGCAAGTGTCAGAGTTTGAATGCAATACTCAGAGTACGAAATATTTGTCTTTATTTGTCAAGGGAAACTGGAGTGGTGTTTATAACAAGACAAAAATTATTTTATCGTTGTCATAGAATATTCATGCCCAATATATTGTTTCTCATAATTATCCTTTCGACTATAATGGCTTTGATATTTGGGTATTTTATTTTTATGTCAAGAACAAATTGCTTTTGCTCATCTGTATATGCATTACTACGTTCATTATGACATCCTCTTTTGTCAAGTGGAGGGGTGCAAATACCTTGAGAAAATTTCTTCAGTAACATTTCAACTCTTCCTCGGGATTTTTGTAGGCCATGTATATTAAAAAATGCTGTATTGCACACAACAATTTTTCTTGATTCATGTAAAACAATATAATCTACAGTATTGCTTCTCCTATTGCCAGCTTTCTTTTTTGAGTATCGACGCTTTGCTGGTTTAACATTCAACTGTCCATGTAAATAATAATTTTGCAAGTCATAGTTTCCTATGTCCCAAAATTAAGGAAATATTTTATTTCTTGTATCCTCATCTATCTTTTGAAACTTTTTTTTTTTTGAATTTACAATCTTTTTAGATTTCTCTTTTTTATATAGAATCTTTTCTCCTGACCCATATTCCATTCCTTTGTTTCTTAAGGTATGTTTTTCCTTTCTTTAATTTATTTTTCTTTTCTTGAATGGAATTCTATTAAAAGTTATTTCCTCTTGCTCTTTAACGACATTCTCAATCCTAATACTCTTGAGTATTATTTGTTTGATCATAGGATACATCTTGACTAGGGTCCTAAATTAAAAACAAAATAGTAGTATTAGAAACAGAGAATATTTTGGTGACCCCTAAGTGTGTTCACTACCAATAATGCAAAACGCGGTAACCCACCAAAAAATCTAAAATAGAAGCTGGATTGGCTACATATTAATTTAATGAAAACTACACAGAATAAACTGTTAATTAAAATTTTAAGAATACACAAATAAATTAAAATAATTTGGTTGAAAAAAATATTTTAAAAATAAGAATTCAAAATATGGTAATCCACATAAACTATGCCTATGGAACTACCTGTTACTCACACGATGCATATCTTCATTTATTTAATCACTATCCTCACTATCAGGATTGTATTCACTACCTGTGAGCTCTAACAATATGTCAGTCATTTAAATCATCTTCTGGTAAAATAAACCTTTGTTTTCTAATTTTTTTTGTAGATGAACACTCACGTGCTTCTTCTTCGTCAGCCATCTTGATTTGTGGGTTACCAACTTTTGCATTACAAAAGAGGTGATTGTGGGAGACCAAAATGAGCATGTGCTGCGCTCTATTGAGTGTGTAAACAAATAAGTGTGATTTTATGATGAAACACTAGTGGAAGTATGTGCGGCTTACCATAACATGAACATTTCAGATTTGTGAGTTACCATGTTTTTGCCCACAGCACTTCAATTACAAAGTTAATAATATATTGGCAATGTTACGATTTATGACAAAAATAGTGTACAGTAATTAATAATTTGTCTAATTTGTGGAGAGTATATATATAATTTCCCAATGTGTGTGTATGTCTTTCCTAACCCTCCAGTATCCCCAAGATGACATAAAAAGCTGACGCTTTGAACGCTAATGGACCACGGAACAAAACCTAACATAACCTGGTTTTCGATATTTTTTTTGCCTGTCCGTCTGTTTGTCTGTATTTTTTTAGCACCACGTTTTACTACCCGTTTGGTTTGTACGCCTATGTACTAATTAAACTGTATTGGGGATTAATCAGGCATAATTTAGAGGAAATGCACCCGCATTGGCGTGGAGGTAGAGTAGAAAATCATTTAGGAAAAAAAAAACCGCAGTGCACCCGACCGGCATCCAACCCCGATCTCCCCGTCTTTGACAGTCTAGTCCAATGGTCACTAAATGGCGAACCGCAAATACATTGTTAAGGACCTTAGCAAGATAACGATGCTGTTTCCTTGGTGGACATGGAAGGACAGCAATAATAAATAAGTAAAATAATTAAAAGGAAAGAAAATCACGTTTTTGAAATAGTGTAGTCCTATTGGGCTTGAACTGGAGTCACTGTTAAAGTTTTGCAGGACCTTGTCTCGAGTTTTTAAAACGGACCTCCATCAAACATAATTGGGGGCCTCTGGTCTAATCTAACACGAGATTAGCGCGTTAGACCACGCGGCCACCGACTAAAGCCGAAACCATTTTACTGATCGGGCTGAAGCTGGTATCTAGGGTTTTCGTAGAAGGTTCCGCCGAGGAGATTTTGGAAATATATTTCTAACTCCAATATTAAGGTAGTTTAGTGAAGGTCAAAAAAAGATCAAATATTTTTTTCTCGACATCCGATCTAACGGTATAGATTACATTTCGTGTTTAGTTACTGTTTAATATTTCAAACAAAATGGCAATCCTCATTTTTCCATGAAAATGATTTTAAGGTCGTAGTACTATTAAAAATAAAAAACTTTTATTTGAAATATACTTTTATCAAACCAACATTTTCCGAGATAAGCATTAAACACATATTTTAATTAAAGTGATTTGAAAAGAGAAAATTGATTGTTATTCTTTTTGGTGGACAGAGATGTTCCTCTTTTCTCAATGTTTCTGTAATGGTGTATATTATCTCATTTGTGTTCTTTGGTTGAATACTACGCCCTATTTTTCATCATGTTTCTGCAATAAAGTATTTTTATTTCACATATATTAGGAGATCTAAGTACATTTCTTCATTTTTAGATAAAGGGTAGAGAAAATATATGCGGTTCATCATTCAATTTCTTTTTATCAAACGACACTACAAATTACAAATTTCTAATTCTAGTGCTTTCGAGAAAGTTCAGTTTATACTAAAAATATAATGTAATATATACTGGAAAATGTACAATGACAGCAATACGAGTGCACATATCATTTTAGAATAAATGGATAAGCTATTATATTTGTTAATTACGGTTATTAACCGCATCTAAATATCATTATTTAAATTGAAAAATGACACCTGGAAACTTTGGCTTAGTACACCAAAGCTTAAACCACTGAGCTATCCAGGAATCTTCCCGTAATATTTTAAGGATGAGTCTGACCCTGACCCTGCTCACTGCTTAGAGCATTGGCGTAGCAAGCCAAAGGTTCCGGGTTCGATTCCCTTGCCCAGGTGCTATTTTTATATTTAAAGAATATAAATATCATTGGTTGCCCCTATAAATTTGTTGCTAGCTTATTATTTTTTGTAATGATTAAAAAAAAATAGCGTGTCTGGACTACATCAATTGTTTTCAGTTTCAGGAAAGATAAGCCAGTACCAATGTACCGTTACTCAGGCTCAAATAAAATAATCGACATCTTTTCCGTGTGGAGGTTCTTTCCGTGGAGGTTCTTTCCGTATCCCGATTAAGTGAGCGGATGATGGTAGTGAATATGATGGGGTGAAGCCAATTAAGATCTTAACCAAACTTAAGTCTAATAGCCAAACCTTGGCGACCATGAGAATTAATCCCCTTTCGAGAAAAATCTCCCTATATCAGCCGGGAATCGAACCCGTGAGCTCTGATCATTATAGCCAAGAGGCCAGTTAGTGCTTTAATATAACCATAACATAGTAAACTATCTTTTTACTCTTATCCACAGGTTTATCCACAATCCACTCTTGGATTCAATTTCGTCCGGGATTTCTAATATTATTGCGTACATACGCATCCGTGCAAGGCTATACTTTTAGTCTGATATAAAATATCATATTATCCTGTTTTATCCACGTTGCGCTTTTGGGATACTTGATGATTTTTTTTTTAGCAATGCATGCAGAATAAAATTAAAATGTATATTTATCTATATTTGAATATAAAACGTGTTTTGTGACATTGCTCATTTATCAAAGCTGGAAAGGAGAGAATGGATGGGAGGGAGAAATAGATATGGTTGAATTACGAGCACGGGATTTTTGAAACAATTTGATGTACAAGCATTGCGTAGTAAAATGTGTATTTGTAAATGTATCCATACTTGTAATGTATTATAAAATATTTAGAAAATGCTTATATTTGCGCAAAAAGAGTTTTAACTCACAAAATTGGATTAATTTTTTTTTTCTAAAACTATCAACTATCAGTGAAAGATTTTTTTTGTACCTATTTGACATAACACTTCTCAAGAGATGAACGAGTGACCTGGCGGTCTGGAAGTAAGATGTCAGACTTCTGTGCTGAGTGTCCGGGGTTCATTCCTCGGTCCCGGCACAGATTTATCTGATTCCCAAACCCTTCCTTCACCTCTGACAAGACGTGTATTAATCACAACTTGTGAATGTGAGGAATGACAGGCCTCCACCATGGTTCAGATTCCACGTTAAACTGTAGGTCCTCCATTTCATCTCACAATCACCCTACCATTACACATTAGCGTAAGTGCGTATAGCCCGAACGGGTAGTAAGACGCGGTGCTAATAATAATAAGAGATGAACGTGTGATTATTGAAATACGCTCACTTGAATGCTATTAAACTATTCACTATCTACTATTAAATAAAGTCTAATACTTAGCGCAGTTTGCAGCATGTCTACCTACTCAACAAATAGTCCCGTGCTAGATTCCTGTCATAGCCAAAAAATTGGGGTTTCTCCTTTCACAGTGATAAATTAACGGCTGTATGTTATATTTGTTCTAGATTGTTGTTAGTTTATAAGTCATGTTCTGATAAAATAAGTCAGTTCAAAATGTGCACGTTAAATATCTAAAAATAAAATTACATAGACAATTGATGGATTAAATAGCCAGATTGTTATATTTGTTAGTTATGGTCATATCCACATCTAAATATATTATTTACACAGAAAAAGGTCACTTATATAGCGACCTGTAATTATTTATTTACTTTTTATCTTGCTCTATAAATGGTTTAAATTTATTTTAAATGTGTGATGGGTTAGTTAGAATCCGTTAGATGTTTGATTTTTGCCTTTACCAGGGAAGGTTTTTGAGACAATTGTGAATCCTTCTCATGATTTTGACCTCATTTAAAAAAATATCACCCTTAAAACGTTATTGCGCGAAAATACTGACTTGTTTGACATTATACACAACTAATGGATTTTTTAAGAAGAATTTGCTATTTTTTTTATTTATTTAAGGGGGTGGCCAGACTGAGCTAGTGACTAAAATATAAAATATAACACATTGGTTGTAATGAGAGGTGGCAATACTGGAGCGAGCGCGCTTGAAAGATAGAACTGGTTCTATTTTCCATCGCGCACGCTCGACCCAGTACAGTATAGTTTACAGGCGCTAGGCAGTATTATTGTATGTTGGTTCATTGAGTACTAGAAAAACTTCTCATTTTGACATTTTTTATTACTATCGATAGGTTTAGCACACTTGCTACTAACGGCCTAATTTAATTGGTAAGATCATAAACCATATATATATAAGTTTTACATATATATATATCTATATATATCTATATATATATATCAGTTTTACATATATATCTATCTATATATATATATCAGTTTTACATATATATATATCAGTTTTACATATATATATATATCAGTTTTACATATATATATCAGTTTTACATATATATATATCAGTTTTACATACATATATATATATCAGTTTTATATATATATATATATCTATATATATATATATCTATCTATATATATATCAGTTTTACATATATATATATATATCAGTTTTACATATATATATATATCAGTTTTACATATATATATATATCAGTTTTACATATATATATATATATGTAAAACTGATATTTTAAAATACTTCAATATTATAATCAAAGTAGGCCTTTACAAATAAGAATCACCATTAGCGTGGAGAGAGGATAAGAAAACCACAACAATAAATCACTTGTTAAAACCTCCCTCTGTTCACTGAGCCAAGATTCGGAGCCTCCTCTTCAACAACTAACGAGAGCTATCTGCTAATCACGCGCTCGCTCGCACGCTCGTCAGTCTGGCCGAACCCTTATTACTCCTAAAACATCTCTCAGCTCTCTGCCGCTATCACTCTTTTCTTACAGAGCTTGAACTAGTGAAGGCATGCCAGCCAACAGTGACCGCCTATCACTTTCCATCAAAGCACAGGTTTTGAAAAGAAGGCTAATGAGGCTTGCCGGGTCAATTCGTAACACCAATTCTTGATTCCACTAATCTCCTTTTATATAAATCCCTCTAATTAAAACAGCAATCTAGATGCACCCTTTATGAAAACTTGAAAATAATAAATAGTATAAACTAATAATTTATTTTAACAACTGGTGGCACCAGTATTCCTACATATCTTCAAGCAAGACATATTTACTCTCAGATAAACGCGTATCGGTGGGAACATGGACTCAAACTCGTCTAATTTTATTTGCCGGTTGGGGTTCGAATCCCAGTCGGTTGTACTAAGCGTGTTTTTTCCCTCTAAATTATGTTAAATTCTCCCTCCAAGCAAATGAGGCTATATTTCTTCTAAATGTTATCTTCCTTATCCCAACCTCGTTAGTATAATCATACGGATGCGCCCGCACGAATTATAAGTACGTGGAGCTTGGGAGAAAAACAAAACATAATCTATGGTTATTTTTAACACCTTAGTTTCCAGTGTCAATAAAGGGTTTAGATTGTATTTGAATAGAGTATTTACTTACTGCCACGCTTGAACAGAAGGAAAGTGAAGAGAGGGAAGAGTCATCTTGTTCCTTTTTTATTCCCGGACGTGATCTGTGCATGGGCATCTTCATCCCTAGTGAGAGGGGTGTAACAATTCTTTTTTACACATCCCTTTTGATCAATTAACGGAGACAATCTGATCTTGTCCAACGTAATAAATAACATTCAAAATGTATTTATGTTACATTATATTTCGCATTAAATAACTACGTGGTACAGCATCCTTCTCTCTCTCTCTCTTTCTCTCTCCATTAGCCACCAAAGCAAGATGGACAAAAGGGGGTGGACGAGGGATAATTTCTTCACATTAGTCGAACATTCTAAAAGTAAAGTATTCGTAAACAGCCCTGTTGGAAAACGGGAATGAGGACACTCGTGCTATAGTCACCGAGCAGTTAGGACCTACGTTCGTCCAGACAAAACATATTTTTTAAATTATTAATCCCATTTTAATCATCCGAGTTCCCTAAGAGGTAAAATGGCAGCGAGTGTGCTATCGGCTACCATATTCACCCTGTCCAGTGCAGCAATAACTCTGAATAAACACTTCGTTACATTTACACAGTGATCTCAATTATGAACTATCCCCGCATGTGGTGAGTCCGTGTCTAGAAACATATCTCACAAATGTGTTGCCCTACACGGGGCATGAATGGCGGGCGAACTGTAACAATACAAAAATGACTTCCAAAAAGTAGACGCAATAAAAAGTACATTTCAGGGGATATTTTCCTTCAGGCCGCCCTCGTATTAGCGCCGGTAAGTAGTTAACAAGCTTGATGCTTCGTACTTACACACAAAAATAATAAGAATTATTATTATCACTGCGTTTTACTACCCGTTCCTAGTAATAATAATAATAATAATAATAATAATAATTATTATTATTATTATTATTATTATTATTATTATTATTATTATTATTATTATTATTATTATTATTAGCACCACGTCTTACTACCAGTTCGGGTTATACGAACTTACGCTAATGTGTAATGGTAGAGTGATTGTGAGATGAAATGGAGGACCTACAGTTTAACGTGGGATCCGAACCACGGTGGAGACCTGGCATCCCACGCATTCACAAGTTGTGATTAATACACGTCTTGTCAGAGGTGAAGGAAGGGTTTGACAATCGGATAAGTCTGTGCTGAGATCGAGGATTGAACCCCGGACCTCCAGCACAAGAGCCTGACACCTTACCCCTAGACTGCCAGGTGATCCTACAAAAATTATTGATGGATTGAATATAAAAGCTTATTTGTAGCCGACGATTTCCACATATCCATCACGGACTCTGCTTTAAAATATGAGTTAAGAGTAACCCTGTGCTTGGGACGATTCCTTGACATTTGTGTGGCTTGAGCATTGGCGTACTAAGCCAAAGGTCCCGGGTTCGATTCCCATGCCCAGGTGTTATTTTTCAAATTACAGAATACAAAGAATTCAAGAATTCGTGCATTTTAAAACTGTTTGTTTTATTGATCTATATACCAATTTGTACCAACTGACATATTTTTTATTTTACAGTAAGGTCAAATTGTAGTTCTTAAATCTCTAGAAAAAAAACCTTTATATCTATTTTGTTAATACTTTTCCATTAATTTTATACCTTAAAATAATCTCATCTTATGCTTGCAACTTTTATTAAAATGACTTTTAATTATTTACAACTTTGTACGTGCCTTAGGGCGTTATTCTTTTACTACACCATGTCGGCGTTGATGGACAGAGCTGTGATGTGAACTGGGACATGTATGTGTGTCTACATGTTATACTCGATGGGATTCTCCCGTCTTTCCTCTACGCTAATGTGCAAAAAATTCCTTTGAACTAGCTTCATCACTACTTCTCAGATCAATGTCTTAGTGTTTTAAACGTACAAATACCTAAAAAAAAAAAGAAGTATGTTAAACAAACGTCTTATTCTAGAACAATACATTCTACGTATTATACATGTTTTATGTGTTTATTTATTAAATATCCCTTAGCATTTTTAAATAAATTACATCGGTGGTCGCGTGGTCTAGCACACTACTCTCGCAGTAGATTAGACTGCTGATGACAGGGAGACTTGAGGTTCGAATCTTAGTCAGGTGTAGCCTACTGAGGGTATTTTCAAAATTATTTTCCATTCGCCCTCCACGCAAATGTGGCTACACTTTCGCTAAATATAGTATTCCTAATCCCTAAAACTAGTAGCGTAATTAGTACATAAGTGTATAAATCGAAGGGGTAGTAAGACGTGGCGCTAGAAAAAAAAACTGGCCAAATAATCTTAAAATGTTTTAAATAAATTACTTTTTTTTTTGTGTTAAATTTTACTCTCTGTTAAGTTGTGCCCCTCGGTCCGTTAAGCACCAAAGGAAGTAAACAAGAGTAAATTGTTTGGAGATATTGCTCAAAGGAGGCGCGCTTTGTCAGGAGCACGGTTGCGCGCGCACCTTGAGAACCTCACATGCTCAGCCGGTCGGAAAAGTAAACCACATCGCTCCCGGTAAATCTGTCTGTGGAAATGCACGAATGAAAGTGCGAGCCACTATATTTCTGTGGCCATTCACCGCTAGTTTAATTGTTGCGGTTCCAGGCGGGCCACGCTCCAGTGCGTACCTGCCCTATTAGACTCCGTCCGGAGATGAGACGCGAGGTGTCCGGTTTATGGTGGTGTAACCGCTGCGGAACGTTTGCGATTGTTGCTTGTGTGTGTGTGGTGGAGGGTTGTGGTAGAGGGTGGTTCTTTAGGTACAGAGGCAGAATTCCAATGACTGAGTGAGTCGGTACTGGGTCTTCAAACAGTTCCATCATAAGGCTTTGCGTTTAATATAATGTTGTCTGAAAACTAGTCAACCCAGGCCTCCTTGAAATTAAGTTCTTGCACACGTGCGCGCGCACACATACACACAAACATATGTTTTTTTTGTGCTACGTACCTATTATAATGAATAGCAACAACAAATTATTTAAACATACAGATTATAGATCTTACATAATATATTTTGCATAGATTCATTTAACCCGCCTCGGTGGATTAGTTAGCTAACGTGCTAGTTTTGTGTTGAGCTAGACTGCCGAGGACGGGGAGGTCTAGGTTCGAATTCCTCCCGGGTAAACTGGGTGTAGGGGGGGAGGGCGGGGTTCCTAAATAGTTTTCCACTCTCCACGCAAATGCGGGTTCACTTCCTCGATATTCGACCTTCCCAATTCCTAACCCATTAGCGTAATTAGTACATATGCGTATAAACCGAATGGGTAGTAAGTAGTGGTGCTAAATAAATACATAGATTCATTTAATTTCAATATTTAAAATATCTTATATTATCTTATAACGTAGATGATGTCACTTCTCTCTAATTAGCTTAATTTTATGTTTTCTTCCTACTACCCGTCTGGTCTATGGTACGCTTAAATATTAACTAAGCTAATGGGATAAGGACGATGAGGGAAGAATTCTAGAAAATCTACACGCGTTTACGTAGAGGTTGTGTGGGGGAAAATACTCTATAAATTCATCCGGGAATTGAACCCTGACCTACCCGTCATTAAAAAATAAGACTAGAGGATTCTGCCGAGTGTACCGAGTGCCTACCNCCCGTCAAGCGTCTCACTACTCGTTCAGTCCGTGCTGTACGCAAATTAACTAGTTACTAATTGTTTTTGGGATGAATAAGATTTAATTTAGAGGTAATATACTTGCATTTGCGTGGATGAATAGTGGAAAACCATTTTGGCAAAGTCACCCTCAGTACACCCAACCGGGATTTGAACCCTATTCTCCTCACCCTCGTCATTCCAGTCTATTTCAAGAGTCACGCTTTAGAGCCAGTGGTGTGAAACTCATTCTAGTCTAAAAGGGCCAGGTACACAAACTCGGCGGGTTGCGGACCATAGTCCATAGAAACTGATTTAATTAAATGCATTCTATACTCTTGTTGCAGCGCGTCCTACCACCCATCTGGCCAATGCATATTTTACTCACACTAGAGGGGCGAAGAAGTTATAAGGTAGAGAGAAAATGTAATCGCATTTGAGTCAAGGGAAATTGGGAAACCATGTAGTAAAAACCATCCTCTTTACACCCAGCTGTAATTCGAACCCTGACCCCCTCGACATCGGTAAACTAGATCATAAGAATCTGAAGTTTAATCCGCTTGCCCACCGATGAAGCTCTCTATAATAGATGTTTGAGGCTATGTATTAAAAATCATGAATGTATATTCAAATTATTTAAAAACTAATATTTAACCAATAAATAAAAAAAAATCCCCCAGTAAAGTATATAAAGTGATGAAAAGTAGCACAGTTTGAAACTTTTCCATGTGTATTTGTTTATTCAAACTTATGCACACACTAAAATTAAACTATTATTTTTTGTGTGCGTATACGACTGCAGGCCGGATAGTAATATAAAAGTATTGCGTACTTTGAGGCAAATTTATGCATGAAAATAACATTTTTAGTAGTGATAGATTCTTTTGTCATAACTTATAATTGTTATGTGATATGTCTTAAGACAGGTCCATTCCTTTTGTGAGTGAACTAAGACCGCCAATGCGCCCTGTCATCTGTTTCCTACTTGAGCTCCCATAACTTTTTTCTTTCCTTCAAGTCATCCAATATTTCAATCCTCCATCTTCCTAAGCTCCTCTTTCCCTCAACCTTTCCTTTTATGACGTCATACAGAAGACAGTTCCTCCTAAGGATGTGTCCGATCCGATTTGCTTTGTACAGAAGCATCACATCCAAAATAGTTTATCTTCTCACCCACTCTTCTTTGGTCGTCTTCATTTGTCACCCTGTTTGTCCGCCTGATCTCCTCAAAACTTCTCCGGCATCACATTTCAAAGCTCTGCTGGCGTGTGTGACATCAAAAGCAAAAGCTTAAATTCTTAGCATCCAACAACCAACTTTACCAAGTTGTTTGGGGCCTCCAAGCAACCACGATAGTGCTTGATTATCCGTGATCAGTTCAAAACGACGGTGGTACGAGTAAAATCGAAAATCTTCCATTTCAAAATCAACCGTCATATTATGTTGGGGAAGAAAGTGTCATTTTATGCCGATAGTGTGTGTCGCGTGGTCACAACAATTAAACCTATGGCAGTTAATCTCAGTTTTCTAGACCAGAGCCTCTACTTTTTAATTCAAGTAGCTTCTCATTTGGCCTTACTAGACTGAGTTGACCCCGTTCCAGACCCACTTCACAGAAAAACTGGAAGCTCCGGGGATTGAACCCGGGACCACTGCCAGGAACTCTGACCAGTAAACAACAGCCTCATATATACAATATTACCAGCCTAAATAGTTTCCTTATTGTTAAAATTATTTTAGGAACGTTGATGAAAACAAATTAATTCAATTTGATGCGACGACTACCTCGCCAAAATAATGACCAACTACATTCTTGACTCGAGTTATAAAGTTGTGTTCTCTAATAAGATGAATGAAAGGAAGTTTGTGTCGACTGAAGCCTAGGTCCACTTCTAGGGCACGGCCGATCTAGACGAGGGTATGAGGGGGGTGATTATGAGGGTAGTTTTCAGGTGCCAGGGCTACTCCGGGTCCCGTGTGAACGAAGGAAGTTGTCTGCATTGTTGGGTAGGGCAGCCAACCCTGTCATTAGGAGCTGGGGAGTATCCTGCCTCGCTGTAATTAGGACGTTATGAACGTCCTTGTGCAAGCTGGTGGGGTGCATATGGTCCGTCTTTACTCTGGTGGTAGAGGAACTTGGTGTTTGTGGATGCAGTCTTGGTAACAGTCCACCTCTTTGATGAACTAAAAGTTGTGCACGCCTCAACAAAAGGCTTAATTCAAGGATAAAGAGACTAAGAAACTAAACGATAGGAACTACACTGGCTTATTACAGGAGGTCGGATTAAAGGCCTTTACATGAATAAATCATCTCATTGCATCCTTTGTGAAGATTTCAACCCGGTCTACCTAGTCAAAGTTGAGCACTCTATTCGTACGTTCAACGTTGCCGGTAAATTAACAGCTGTCCTGTCCTGTGTCACTTTGGTAAAAATAATTTTACAACCTATAAACCATAATATCTTAATTAAAATGAAAGTGTAGGGGACGAGAGAAAAAAGGTATTTTTTTTTCAGTCTCTATAGCAAAACATTATTTTGGCAAAAAAAAAATTCTCTAGCCGAAACATAGTGGTTGATTTTCTTATCATGGTGATATCAACAATTTTTGAATATCTATCAAGGGTGTCCAGGAATGTATTGACAACTTTTTCTCTCCATTNATTATACTGTTTCTACTAAAGCAATATTTTACCTATTTTGGCAAACAAAAATTTTTGCTATAAAAACTGCAAAAAACACTGACATTTTCTCGCGTTTATTTACACTCCCCTAAAAGTTATTTATTAGTTATTTACAGCAACACCTTTTCCCTCAAAAAATGGACATTTTTAATGAATAAACTATCTTTGATAATGGAATATCCATAATAAAAATGTACTAGGGATTCGCGTCTTACTATCCATTCAGGCTGCCTGAATATTTAACCTAGTGATGTTGGGACTAGATAGATATAATTTAGAGGATATATGCGAGAATTTGCTTGGAGGGAGTTGGGGAAACCATTTAGGAAAGCTTCCACAATACACCTAGTTGGAAATCCAGAGCTCATCGTCACTGGTAAACCAGACAAGACGAGAGTGACGCCGTTTTACATGTCTTTTTTTCTCTTTTTAAATAGGTCTTAATGTTCACTTAGCTTAACCTGTAAGGTGACAAGCTTACATTGCGTTGTTCCACTGCTGTGAAGCTTAGTATAGAAACAGAATATAATATACCAATTTAAGACTGCTTGCTACCTTTCACGGTAAATGGAGTGTACTTTATACTGAAACAAATAATCGAAACTTGTGCTTGTATCAAAGTGCTATCAGCGCTCATGATATTCCCGAAACTATTTCGTGATGTTAATTTAGACCAAACTTGTTGCTATGCGCGTCCTTTTTTAAACCACGCTATTCGCGCGGGACGATTGAGTTGATCTCCCGTCATCTGGTACTACTGTTTGATAAATTATCATTATTTTTTCTACCTTTGTCACGACACGTTCTGACGCCCAAGAGGCTTGTTGCACCCTCTTGTAGGACCTTCAAACCTACCCACACCCCTCCATTTTACCTCCCTCCTGCTAACAAGGGTGGCATGTCTGGATGACGCTCGTTGCGTGAGCATTGTCATGGAAGTCAGTCATTACCTCGTTATAATGTCAGCTTGTTGTTACTTCCTTCGTCGAGATGTCACTCTTTCACATTTCAGAATGGGGTTTCTGGATGGAAATTGAATTGAAAGTATTAATTTTTTTGAAAAGATAATGATTTGTAGTCGGCTAATTTTTCAATTAGTTTTTTTAATGGCGAAACAATTGTTTCCTTATCTTTAATCTACTACATCAAGGGTAAAAAATATGCGTCGATTGGGTGCTGTAACTGCTTTGATGGTCGTTTCCTTTGCGGTAAAGAAAGGAAAACAAATTGAAGAAGAAAAAAACTCTTTAAATTTAGAGGCTTTAGGGCGATTAGGGCAGTTAACTGAAGTATATTTATAAGAAATGTCCTTATTTATTATATTTTACATTAATACGTTCAATACCAACGTTATTAATGACTTATTCTAAGGGTTTGAGTCTGAGGGGGTAGCTCGGAGTCAATCACCCCACGTTAACTTGGTTAAGGGATGGGTAAAACATACATGCTCCCCCTGAACCCTGCCGAGATTTTATTTCCGTTTATCTAATCTAAGTTGTCTGCGTTAAATTTGTGCTGTACATGTGCACTTGTTACTTTCTATAGTTTTAGAAATAAAGAGACAGAGAAATATACAAACAGAAGCGGTGAGACTGAGAAAGACAAACAATGAGCGAGATAGACAAAGATACAATTAATGGACAGAAATAGACACAAAGATCTCTATCTAGAAAGATAGAAAAAGAGAGGCACAGACAGAAGGTGGAATGTAAAGATACAAGAACAAAAGACGCGAGGAGACATAGGTAGAGAGACAAGCAGATACGGAAATAGGCACAAAAGGATATGCAAGAAAACAAAAAGATGCAGTGACAGACAGAAAGCGAGACAAAGAAAGAAAGAGATACAAAGATTGAGAGAAACAGAGACAAATATAACCATAGAAAGAAAGAGAGACATGGAGAAAGACAGTCACACATGTAAAGAGGGTGTGGGAAAATTCACCCCCAAATCTCTAGCACCCTGTCAAACTCCCACTTAATGTTTTCCACCCGGTATTTAAAGCGAAGCCACTCATAGTTGCTAGACCAGAAGAATAAACTCTCTAGAGTTTAGGGCAAGGCAAACTTATTTCCGGTAGCTGACCGCCATTAGTAGCTGCAATGCTCTAAATATTGCTCTTGTCATGTTCTCAAATCCATCTCGCAGTCTTTCGCTCAAGTACTTTTGTCAACAACACAATAAAGTAATTTACGAAGAAGTGAAGAGGACGTTTTGTGCCTCGACTGTTAAGTTGAATCCGTCATTGCAAGCAAAGACTAGGATAGGCGTGGCTTTTTCTTATTGTTTGATTCCTTATAGTTAAAGAAGGATCTATGTTCACGTATTGTGTAACGCGCTCAAAACATCTGAAAGGATGGTCCGCATCGACCAGGGTGTAATTATAAGTTCCGTTTACTAAAATAAAACAATTGCAAATGCTTTTTTGTTTTTTTCGCATCCTCCCCTATGTGTTTATTGCACCGTTTGAACACACGTTTCCGCACAAGGCATTTTTTCCCCCCCTTTTAATTGAGCTATTTAACTTGCACTTTACGAACCGAATCATTATATCAACACAAGACTTACTAAAATCTAGAACAAACACAACATCCAGCCCCCAACCGTTAAGTCATCACTATGAAAGGGGAAACCCACATTTCACCAATGATACATTTTTCTTCCATACCAGGAATTGAACCCTGGACCCTTAACTTACTTATTATCGTGGGGCATTACTGAATAGGAGGGACATGACATCCAGTTCGTTCGCCTGTAAGTAGACTATTCGCCACTCTGTCACAGAACGTTGCCCAGGGTACACCAATGGAGGTTGTCGCTTTTAATATCAAATTATTGTGCCATTCCGAGGAATACCATCAAAATTTCTGACGTTCATCGAAGAGCTAATTCTTTTTTTTAGCGCTCTAGTTGATATAATTTCCGTACTATTTTGAATTCATACTCTAAATGAATATCGATCTAGAAGATCTGCTGAGACAAGGTATAAATCATTCATTATGTCAGATGTCTTGATGTATCCGAAACTTATAAGATCTAATAAGGTATAACCCGCTTTGGTGGCCACATGGTCTGGCGCGCTACTCTCGCAATAGACTAGAGTGCCGATGGCGTAGAAATCAAGGTTCTTATCTCGGTTGGGTGTACTAAGGCTTTCCCCAAAATGTTTTTCCACTCTCACTCCATGCAAATGCGGGAACACTTTCTTTAATTATAGCCTTCCTAGTCCCTTAAACCATTAGCGTAGTCAGTACATAAGAGTATAACCCGAACGGGCAGTAAAACGCGATGCTAAGAAAAATAACTTAAATAAGATCAAATTATATTCTATTGTTCTTATTAATTGGTAGCTTATTTCTTGTTACAGTAAATTATTATTTTTGTTTCTTTTGAAGTGACGAGACGAAGAAAGCCACGTTAATTATTTTGGACGCATATTTTTTTAAACATTAGTGAAAACAAAATTTATAATTAAGGAAACTTGGTTTTTGAAAAGTATAATTTATATTTGGATGTCAACCTTGGGTAATTTTTTTCTCTCTTTCAATTTTAAATGTAGAAAACTTGAAGAGCTTTCGATCTTAATTTTTTTTTAATCACAATGCTCTGTTGGATTAATATTTTTAATGAATTTGGAGTTAATACCTTTTCGTTTTATCCGGAACATTTGTATAACGTAGTGATGCATTATGTCGTGGTGGCTGTACGGAAATTGAGGTTAAGGGCACATTTGTCGACCTAAATGTATCTTTTGTTGTCGCCATGTCGTGGGTGGGGAAGAATGTCATTACTGGAACACATTTAATGTGTTCTCTGGCATAGAACCGGCGTGGTTTGTCCCATCACAACAGACGCTCCGGTTTCGTTTAGTTGGGAAAGAGGAGGGTGAATGTTGACGCCGCGGGAGGGAACAACCCCTATTGTTGGGCGCTTCTCCGGCTGTATATTTTAGCAGAGTGTTTTACTTCCCTTTCAGCTTATACGTTTATGTATTAACTATGCTAATGGTTTTAGGGATAAGGAAGGTTATATTTTTAGGAAATGCTTTCCACTCTCCATCCACGCAAATGCGGGTAAAAGTTTGGAAAAATCATTTTCAGTACGCCCGATCGATATTCGAACCTCAATCTCCCCATCATCGGCAGTTTATTCTACCTAGAAAGTAGTGCCTTAGACCATGCGGCCACCAAAGCTGGCTGCTAGATGTTCACTTGAGTGCCGTCCTACATGTTATAGAATCGGATGTCAACCTCCTCCTCCCCCCTCCTCAATTTGACACTGGGAGATTGGTTGACCCCCGGGTCTAGATTATAAATAATGCCCTTATTCTGTATATATGACTCGTGAATTTGGTCTCGAACCCAAGCTCAAATCTTGATAGTCTCTAAATATATTTCAATTGCTTTATACATATGCTCTTATGAACGAGTGTCTGAATAGTTTTTAAGTTGAAGCTACTGGCATAGCTTTATCAACGCCAATACTATATCTTAGTACGCGTCCGGGATAAACACTGTTACCTATTATGCAGATCATATCTAAAATTAGAGGTAAGGTTTATATCACCATTCGATAAAGCTCAGAGATAATTTTAATTCATAAAAATGTGGTTGCTTCTATTTAATTGAAGGTATTTAACAAACACTTTTTAAACACGCTGATCATATCGACACAAAACTTATATTATTATTACTATTATTAGCACCGCGTCTTAGTACCCGTTCGGGTTATACGCACTTACGCTAATGTGTAAATGGTACGGTGATTGTGAGATGAAATGGAGGGCCTACAGTTTAACGTGGGATCCGAACTCACGGTGGAGGCCTGGCATTCCTCACATTCACAAGTTGTGATTAATACACGTCTTATCAGAGGTGAAGGAAGGGTTTGGTTAGTTAGTTAAATTTGTGCCGGGACCAAGGATTGAACCCCGGACCCTCAGCACAGACACTTTAGCTCTAGACCACCAGGTCATCGATCAGAATTTATATACCAGGCTAGTACGATTAGTACGAATCTAGTATCACTACCTAGATATTTACTGATTTGATAGCAGGATAAACCATAAAATAGAATAAAAATTTTCATTTTTTAAAAATTAATCTTTATGACATAATAATCAAATATGACGTTTTCCTTAAGTTTAATAATATATTCTAGATTCTATTTAGTGGAAACGTTTTGGTTTCGCACTGCGTCTTACTACCCTTAGGAGCTACCCACATTTAATAACAAATAATGGTTAAGGATGAGGAGCAAGCTGGAATGTAGAGTAAATGTACCCACATTTGTGTGGAGGAGGAATGGGAAACTAATTGGGAAAATTTTTCTTTAGTATACCCAGTCGGGATTTGAACTACAAATTCCTGTCTTAGGTAAACCAGTCTTGACGATCTTGACGTCTAGTCCGTGTGCCCACCATATGTTGCCAAAAAAAAATAAACATAGTAAAAATGGTATGTTAAGGAAACCAGTCCAAATGTTTACTGGAAAATAAACCCGCTATTAAATATCTCATTATTTCATAAAATTGGACGTAAACTTTTAATACGTTTGAAACCATATTTATTGAAATTTATCTGGGATTGAACCCCGGTTGCGATTTCAATAAAAATTAGTAATATATTGCTCCACTTCGGGGGTTGCATGGTGTAAGATGACATTTTCACATAGGTTGTTGGTGATGGAAAGATCGAGGCTCGAATCCCGGTCGGGTGTATTGGAGTTATTTATTACTATCCCTTCCTCCAGAAGAGGTAAATTTCAGCTAAATTCTGCCTTTCTCATACCACCCCCCATTTGTGTAAATATAGAACAAACAAATAGCCCGATCGGGTAGTAAGACGCTGTGCACAAAAATATAATAAAAAATAGTTTCATGGCTGCTCACTAATTTATCTTATTTAAAAAAAATATGTATATTTATGGCAAATCTGATTACACTTTTCCTTCGGTTCTTATTTTCGCTGGTGTTCTCATATCAACCTGTGATCATCTGTGAGCTCCTAATGACGCTTCATTTGAAGTGTAACATCGCCGAGATTACCGGAGACGTCACCACTGTCTGAACCAGGCCGTGTCATTGTGGGATGATCATGATGATGATAATGATGATGGTTCGTGCTTCTAGCCAGCGAGATAACGAGACTTTGGAGCGGCGCGATGAATAGATAACACCCAATTAGACATCCCTTTTCCCTCTCTACTCCGGGTGGTTTCCGTGTATGCCTTCTTTGGAGGCGTCATAGCAGCCCGGAGAAATTTCAACTAACGAGGCCTTGCTTGCCGTTTCGAACCTTAACCGAGTTAGCGGCGGGTTTTCGAGTGCTCAAACTAAACTTTCGGTCTAGTTGCTGGAGACCAGTGTGGAGTTTTCGGAATACGCGCTCTCTCCAGTTTTAATTGCGGTGTGCTGCAGTACCACTTCGCTTTCCAGGCTACTGTTTGGTGATTACTGTCCAATTTTGTAGGAAAGGGCTTTTAGAAAATGCAACGTTTGCGATAAGCATTGATAACATTTTACTGTATTATCAGCTTTGTTTGATATATATTGATATTATATATTAAAAGTAACAGCTTCAGAACCCATGACTTGGCGTATGAATACGTGGAAGTATATCTAGTAACATTTTTAGTTTTCAAAGGTTCTTCCTATGCAAATTAGAGCGAAGTTGGTATTCAAGAAAATGCTGGTCGTTGTATGCTCACTTTGAATTGAGTGAAACATCGGGATTTGTGTTATTGGTATAGCCTAAGTAAATGAAAGAGTAATTATGTTAAAAACCTTTGATATCCGCTTGTTTTTATGTTTGTAAGTTATTCTGAATCTTAAAAAATTAAGATAAGTTCTTAATTTTTTAAGTCTTCTTTCAGCCACCATGTTATTTTTATATTGGCGTGCCTTTAAGCAAGGCCGTAGCCAGGGGGGAGGGGGCGGGGTTCAAACACGTCGTGGCCCCAGAAATTTTATTAACAAAATATATATGGCTCTATTTATGGTTCAAACAATATCAAAATTAACGGTACAAACACAAATTAGGGATCCGCCTCGGTGGCGTAGTTGGCTAACGCGCCAGTCGTGTTGGGTTAGACCACCCAGGACGAGGAGATCGAGGCTCGAATCTCGGTCGGGTGAACTCGGGTGGTTTTTCCTAAATGGCTTTCCATTCTCCCTCTACGCAAATGCGGGTTCACTTCCTCCAAATTCAACCTTCCCAATTCCTAATCCACTAGTGTAATTAGTACCCTAGCGTATAGCCCGAACGGGTAGTAAGAAGTGGTGCTAAATAATAATAATAATAATAATAATACAAATTAGGGGGCTGTGTTACCATAAAAAGCACTTCTAATAGCTTCTATAACTATTTATCATTTATAATTTTTTCTAGCTGGGGGATGAGTCCGCAAACACCCGCCCTCGAAATTATTGGCTGGCTACGGCTTTGCCTTTAAGTATCAATTATAATAATCTTCTAATTATTACAACAATAATTTACATACGTACTTTTTATAGTGCAACAATTATTTTGTATCATGTTTACAATTAATAAACAAACGTTTAAATATGAATACTTAAATTAATATAATCGCTGGGCGTGTGAACTTAACATTAAGCTCGTGTTGTCTGCTTTGCCGGCTAAAGGAGGGTTGAAGTTCTAATCCCGGCAGAGATTAGGGAATTTCCTAAATAGTTTTCTGCTCTTCCTCCTCACAAATACTAGTACATTTCCTTTCTCATCACTAACCCATTAGCGTGTTGAAATGCTAACAGCCCTTACCGGTATAAAAAGGCTGTGCAATATAATTACTAAAATGGATGGTAAAATAGTTATGTAAAGGAGTTGTAACGTCCGTTAGGGTGAAAGGGGGGGTTGTTTATTATTTAATCATGCCACCAAGTTTGGGTGACAATATTGTAAAGATCACTTTTGGCGGTCTTTTTTTTTTATCTTGGGGTTTGATTGTTATCTACCTTATCCTGTCTCTTAATCGCGGACATGTGCGGGGTGTGATAAATTACTAGATTAAAATTGAAATTAATCATATAATTAGAATTAATAATTTATTGAATTTTATTACTAATCTGAATAAAGTGATTACGCGATCCGATATCACACCTACTTAATTAGATTAAAACAAATTAATTATATTACCGACGTGAATAATCGTGTTAACTATCGCTAGATATCAGTCGAGAAATTTATTGGTTGAATTAAGAGTATTCAGAAACGCACGACAGGTATAAACATGTTACCTCTACGAGATCTAGAACGAAAGTTTGTGTTCACCGTCCGCACATAAGATAATTTCTAGAATCTCGAATGTATGTATTGCATTTTATTGCAACATTCGCTCCTTCCACAATTGTTTACTTTCAAACAAGAAAAAGGAATGAAATACCTTGAAATATTGCGACTCTACAGTTAAAAGAATATTAGCATTATTAAATTTTGATAAAATATCGTATTGCATTTATGATAAAATTTATCATTAATGAATTTAAGGGCCTGATAAAATCATGTCGTTACAGAATTTTATCTACAACTAAACAGAATACATCAAAAATTAAAAGACTAAATAATATTTAGTATAAATAAGGAAATACTTAAATTAGTTCACTAAACAAGAAGCTGCTAAAGTCCATTTATTCCTTGTCTTGATTAATAAAACTGGGCTTTAAATGCGTAGGGTCCGACACCTCACCTCATTCGGTAGCTGCTTATTGATCTATAGATACCGAGTTCATTTCCTGGCATGGCTAAAAATGTACTATTAGTTAAATTGGGGTTTTACTTTCACAATCTGCGTTGAGAGAAAGTGAAGGCAATCTAGCCCGAAACCTCCGGCTTAGCACTCTTATTGTTTTACTATTGAATGTTCCCGTCACTCAAAAGTTTGAGGCAGGAGTTGGCGATGTTTTTTATGTTGTGGGCCGTATGGGTTTAAAAAGAATATTGGTGAGCCAGTTTGAAAAAAAAAATCGAGCAAAAAACTTCAATTTCTCTTATATCAATTAGTTATGGGTCTATTTTTATAAACAATATTTGTTTGTTTGCTAAATCTTTTGAGGGCCAGATAAAATCAGTCGGTGGGCCGGATCCTACCCGCGGGCCGAGGGTTACCGACCGCTGGCTTAAGGCAAAGTCCATGATTCCTTGATGGCTCAGTGGTAGAGCATTGGTATGCTAAGTCAAAAGCACTGGATTGATTCCCTTATCCAGGTGTTATTTTTCAACTAATTTAATTTAAGTATGATCGCAACACACACACTCTTCTATATCTGTACCAGAAGTCAATTTCCATTTATTGTAAAAAATAATATTTGTAATTTCTAAATCCACACTCCTACCGCGATTCTACTATAAGCGATCTCAAGGGTATATTACTACAGTATCTTATGAATGGACAGCTTGTAAAAGTTACTAGAAATGCTTTAATTTCATGTATTCATACGTCAGCTGTCACTTTTTATAGGTATAATCAATTCCTATAAAATAACAATAATAGTAGTAGTAGTACCCACTTTGATGGCCGCATGGTCTAAGGCGCTATTCTCTTATTAGATTATACTACCGATGACGGGGGGGGATCGAGGTTCGAATCTCGGAAGGGTGAACTAGGGGTGGTTTTTCCAAAATGTGTGTCCACTCTCCCTCCACGCAAATGTGGGTACACTTCCTCTAAATATAACCTTCCTGATCCCTAAAACCACTAGTGTAATTACTACCCGTTCGGTTATACTCACTTTTACTCCATTCATGGTAGGAATTACTCTCTGAAAGGTCTTTTGTCCTACCTATATCCTATTATATAATAGCTTTCTGGTAAGGAAAAAGGCCTTTCAGAAAACAATTCCTACGCTGAACAGTCTTTACATTGATGTGTAATGGTAGGGTGATTGTGAGATGAAATGGAGGACCTACAGTTTAGCGTGGGATTCGAACTACGGTGGAGGCCTGGCATTCCACACATTCACAAATTGTGATTAATACACGTCTTGTCAGAGGTGAAGGAATGGTTTGGCAATCAGAATAATAATAATAGTAAAATGTTATCATCGTTGACCGCAAAAATCCTATATATTATTTCTGTGGTCAACATCCCTTTTTCTCAACTAATACAAAGCCTACAACGATGAATAAGGTATCAGTGGAAAGGATTTCTTACCGACTTCTGACATATCATACTCAATTTACGTTAAAACACATTGTTTGCTTAAAATTTAAGTTAAAAGAAAAACCTATTATTATTTTTGTATCAACTATCGAAAATAAACTCTCTGCTATTTTATGTACACACTTCGCTGAGTATTTAATTTCGACAACCCAACAAAAGACTATCTTTTTGTGTGTGGGGGGAGGGGCGGAGGTTGAATGTGCGAAAGTTTCGCAAGGGTTTAATGGTATATTTGTATTTTACAAAAGAATTTTCAAATATGCATTCGTTAGAAATTAAGGTATAGCTTGTACATCATATTGTAATTATTTAATTTATCACCGCGTCTTACTACCTCTTCAGTCTATACACAAGGAGGAAGGATGAGGAAGGCATCATTTTAGAGGTAATCTACCCACATTTTCGTGGAAGGAGGGTGAGAAATTTTATAGGGATGAACATCCTCAGTAGATCCGACCAGGACTCGCATCCCGATCTCCCTATTTTCAGTGGGCCAGTCTAAACATGAGAGCGATGCCTTACACCATTCGGCCACAGAAGTGGGTATATTCTAATATTCCCTGGCAAAAAACAACATCATTTGCTCCTTATATCTGCCTTTGGATATCTAAAATGTAAAACCAAGTTTATGGAAGTAATTTGTTCCAGCCAAATGGAATACTACCTCGAAAGACAAGTTGGTAACGATTAAGGGATGGATAGATAGATGGCCGTGTAATTGTGTACACTATAGTTCCCAGTGTTAACGTATTGTGCAGTAACACGCCGGCGGAGTCGGAGTCGTAGTTAGTGGTCTTCTGCGTCAGTAATTTCTCCCAGCAGGATGCCCATACATCTTCCTCTCACGGCTGGTCCAGGGGTGAGGGCATGTACCTTGCACCCTCACCTAGTCACACATCACACGGATACTATGTCATGCCTTTGTACAGTACAAGTATACACATACACACACGATTATTTCCACACATGACCTCAACACTGACTACGACCAGTCAATACAATTCAAAATAACATTAATTGTTCGCGCATGGATGGACTTATTCGTTACTCTTTATTACTACGCCTCTTGGAAATTCCCGTTGATAGTGGCCCGACCATGTGGCTAAATGATCAGAAAAGTGGAGTGTCAGCTCAGGAGTTGGTAGGGTGTCTGTCCACTGAGCTAAGGGTCCCGATTTCGATTATCGGCATGGCCGAAAAATTATCGTTGGTGAAATGCGGCTCTACCCTTTCACAGTGATGAACTAACGGCTGGGGGCTGGATGTTGTGTCTGTTCTAGATTTAAGTTAGTTTATATGTATTGTATTGATATAATCATTCGGTACAGAAAGTGCACGTCAATCATCTCAAATAAATAAAATGAATATAAATGTAGGGAGAGCCTGGTTCGATTCTGGGTTGTGCTGATGGAGATGTTTATAAGTCTAAACGGGCTCTTAGAAGTAGGATCTCTGGTAAATTTATGTTCAAATTTTCAATCGTCTAGCTTTTTTGAACAATAACTTTCTTTACTCTGGTGGCAGGCACTGCACACCTTGACATTTTGGAGCACGGAAGCAAAACATACCACAATATTAATAGTAAACAACACATCCGTCCATTTAAAAATGGGAATACGTTCTGAGGGTAATCATTAACGGTCCTACATCACTACAAGTACTTGCCATTATTACATGTGCAGTGTGCAACCTTTTGTACACGCATGCTTGCACGGCTTTGCTCTCCCAGCGCTGTACGCCAAAACTTTGAACACAATTTAATGGTATTATCATAGTTTTGCGGTTATAAGTATATATGGAATATGTATTACTTTTGGTTCAAACAAGCTATATGTGCAGTTTAGGCGTTGAGTTTCTGAACATCCTGTATATGCGTGTTGCCCGAACAGGTAGTGAAACGTGCAGGAAAGTTAAAAAAAAAATTAGAGTACTCTTATAATAAAAAAAGTGAGATAAATCTTGGTATATTTATAGAATGCTAATCAAATAAATCTCCGTTATCCAACCACTATATATTTTTTTTATCTAAAAGAGGTATAATAAACAAAACAAATACAACTGCTGACATTAAGGATCAGCTTTATGGTCAGAATGAGTAAGGTATACATCAAGTGCGACGTTATACACCTCCTACCAAAAATAGAAATGAATGAGCCAGTTTCGCATGTGAAACTAACCCATTCCATTCTGGTTTAGGTAGGAGTCGTCCTGTGTTAATATTGCACCACACTTGAGGTGTACTAGGTTTAACTTTGGCCCTTAGTCATGACTCGTCTATATCTCCATCCTTTCTCACTTGCCGCAGAAAATATAATACATATATATTTTATCTAAGTGTTTTTTGATTAGGACAAGAACACAGACTCGTTAACAGGCAACAACCATTTTGTCTCTTGAGGTCGCGCTTGTTTGTCGTTGGAAGATATATTAATGTACTAGTAGCCGTTGACCCAGCAGTCCTGGCGCGGGTGGTCTGCCTGTCAACCGGCAGGGACAGGCGATCCGTCTTCCTTATTGGCCGCCGCGACCGGGTTTCTGGTTCGATCCGACGAACCCGCCTGCCTTCTGGTGGGTCCTGCGGTATACTATGTTACACAACTTTCACTCTAACCCTTTCACTGCTTTTAGAACAGTTCTCACGAGCGTCCCGTCCGTTGAACGTGTATTGGACACCATGAATTCGCCACTCTAGCGAGTAAAACTGATAGTTTTAGAAACAAGAGCATATCTGACCCCATGGAAAACACAATATTACTTCGTTTTCTTACGATTGAACAGATCTGACATAAAAAGTTACTAGATCTACTTTCACGTAGTCATACGTCGTCATGTGATCGTTAGTCACTTTAGATATATATTATCAATACCTATCAAGTAACACTAATTATATAATAATATGCTATCTGTGTAGACAGCAAAAACTTTGTTTATTTTTTCTCAAAGGGGCTCAAAATATTTATCTGTAATAAAATAAATTATAAATTAAATAGGTAATACAACTCGAATCAGATGTCACATCTTACCGCAGTTTTCTGCATTCTATTTTTAGGAAACGGTGGAATTAAGGCCAGTAAAACAGTTTTACCGTATTTAATTGAATACAACAAAATTGAGAAATAATTAGACATAAAGTTTCACTGTTGCCTATCGAAGAATGCATAAAATCACACTTCGATAATTTCTCTCGTTCAAGCGTAATCGTGTATCTAAGTTCCCGGTTAATCAGTCGTGAGATGGGTTCTTAAGGTGGGAGTTGTAACGTTATCGGATGTAAATGAAGTAATTATTAAATTGTCCCGAGATTGGGCGACAATTATAACGTTATAAAATATG
>CABFWB010002615.1:77837-101697 GCA_902151455.1 Timema bartmani | reverse complement strand
AAAATACAAAATAGGCCTACTCACCATCTCACACTACTCTCGTTGATTTGGAGCAATTCAGCTGATAATTTAGGAACATCGCACTTGAGTGGTATGCCAGCAGATAAATTGGAGCCACTATGCTCTTCTAATCTTCGATCTTGTTGGCTGGGTTTAAAAAATGCCACCTAATTTCTTAACTAAAGCTATTCTCTTTCAAATGTTTTACTACAAAGTTAAACCACTATTAAAATAAGTTATGTAATTTCAAAATATCTAAACTAATAAACCTCTCCTATATCTTATTATGTTTTATATTAATATTATATTAACATCATTTTCCCTCGCCTAGGCCTAGTCAATGGTTAATACAACAATCTTAGGGTTCAAATAGGTTACTTCTTTTATTGGTACACACGCAATAAGAAATTTAGCAAATATATTAACGTAAATTGAAAATCAAATATATCATAAATATAATATCACTGCCAAAAACACTTTGTAATTAATCATACACACGAATAAAGAAATTCAAAAAAGATTTATACAAAGTAGCCACTTCCAAATACACTTTACAATTATTTCAAAAATTATACGTTTCAAAGTAGAGTAATTTTTATCAAACTACCAGTATTTAACAAACTGAATTTATATTATGTCTAGTTTATTTTTGTTCGATCTTTTTAGTAATCAATGCAACACAAATTATACAAACACAAAACAAACACGCTTTAATCTCGTTGGCTAGCTCGCGGTATATTTTACTTCTTCAATTTTTGTAAAATGAAGCTAGCATTTTAAAATATTTTTAAAATAAATTTTGGTTATAAAAATAACCGGTCTATAACTTTTTTGGTGATTTAAATATATCTTCTTTATTTAAATTAAAGAACCAAAGTGGAGCTTTTTCAAAGGTTGCCGTAATTAAGAATTCAATATGGCGATTTGGTAGAGCGTCTTTGTTTATTTTGATGACGTTAATACCCAACGTTAATAGTGTTCATTCGCTGGATTATAAAAAATAAATCACTTTTATTTGAAACAATATTTTATTTGCTTTTTTATAAGGTTTACAAAATCATAATTTGTTTAGGGTTTATAATTATTGGTTCTAATAAGATAAACGTGGAAATATAATACATTTAATTTATAACTCTTTGCACTATTGTAGCTCATGGTGTCACAATGGCGTAAATGAAAATATTACATTTGTATTACATTATAAGTCCGTATAATTAATAATGTAAAGACAAATTATTAATTAATCCACAAGGAGGTAGTATTAGAGGCTTTTTATAATTCTTGAATGAAATATATTTAATAAATCAATCAAATAAATATTACAATATATTTCTATAATGTAAAATGTTAGTAACTTCCAATCAATGTTGATGAATTCTACTGTTCTTCCTATAAACATTGGACTTTAGGAAGATGTCTTCTTGTTTTTAGTATAGCACCACACTTGAGGCGTGCAAAGTGTGACTTTGAAACTGGTCCTCACTATCCATTCGTGTTTTACGCATATATGGTCTAAATAGGCTTATATGTTAGGGTTAAGTACATTCATACACACATACTCCAGTCTCTCCATCATCAAGTCAAGTCTATTGTGAAAATGACGCCTTAGACCCATGCATCACCGGGAGCGGGTGGTTATTTTATCTTCTGAGGTAAGGTTGAGAAGGTTAAGGGAGGCTAAATACTCAATCCTTCGTTTAGAGAGAGAATGGAAAATTTATTTCATATAGGGGAGGGGGGATTAGAGCTAAACTTCTAATCTCTCGGGTCAGGGCTAGGCATGCTATTCGAACACACTGGCGTTGATATGACGCTTCCGGTTTAAAATGAATCTGTGAGGTTATTTGTCTAGTATCAAAGCTTTATCTGCACCGATGGGTGAGCGTCTTGTTTTGTTTATTCTGGTGATTTGGGTCAGGGCTCAAATCCCGTATGAGTGTATTGGGTTATTTTCAAAATAATTCCCTAATATTTCTTCAAGAAAATGTGGCTATACTTCCCCTAAATTATTTATTTCTCAGCACGTACACCCCAAGTATCTTAGGACTGGACATAATATGAAAGCTAGAAAAAAAAGTTACTAGATCTACTTTCACGTATTCATACGTCAAACCATGTGTTCTGCAGCTGTTACTTTTGACATATAATATCAATACGGATAGAATAACACCAATGATAAATTAAAATGTTATCAATATTGATCTCAAAAATATATTTGTATTTTCTAAAATGTGCTCCAAAAGTTCATTCGTCAGAAAATAATAAAGGTATAGCCTTGCCTACTAAAAGGAAACCCTGATTAAACATGACAAGCGCGTATACCTCTTATTTGAACATAACTTTTAAATCATTGAAATAAATTTATTCATAATTGCATTTATTCAAGAAGACAGTAAAAAAATATTTCCAACGTTTAAGAATAAAATGGAAAAATTGCTCCTCGCGTTTGATCTTCGCAAATCACCATTAGAAAAATAAGTCAAGTTTGTAACAAAAGAAGCTAAATAGTTTCTTCATGTGTGAAAATGATAGCAATTAGTGAAGATGTTTCCAAATGACTTACCGGGCAAGGTGACTTTATTATAATGAGACTGTTTGACTTGACCTAGCTCAAACGAAAACGAGAATCTCTTTTACTTCTAGGGATGATTATTTACTCTCGAATAAGGTCAATGATGACACACTTCAGTTTTTGCTAAAGAGTTAATGAGCTACATTTCCATAGTTTTATTATTTTATTGCAGCCCGACTCCTCGGATTATTTGGTAGTGCGTTTTTTTTACTGAGTTGAGATTTTCATGTTTTATTCCTGGTTTGAGTGAACCATGTATCACTGTATATTTTCAACCTCCTCTATCACTGTCGGGAGACTTGGTTTAGTGCCTAGCTTATTTTTAAAGTCCTGTACTGCTATAATCAGCTAGATCATAAATTGAACGTCAAGTACAACTAATGTTTTTCCCTCGAATAAATCAATTTGGGGACCAATTATTTAGGTATAACATTGTTTTAAATTTGTATAAACTTTATATATATTGTCAATTTGAGATTTTGATTAATAATTATTCTGGTATAATCTATTCTTACAAGTAATTGTATGGAGATTATTTACATAAGTCGAGTCGAACCCAGGTGAAAATTCCCCCAGGCCAACTTTATTGATTATCCAAGTCACAGGGTTTGTAGTAAAGCCCAACTTTGGCGTATAACCTGAAAAGTTAGAAAGACGCGGTACTAAAAAAAGCCCAACTTAATTTCAGAGCTTTGTGATTTTTTGTTGTTGCAAATCTACACTTCAAGAACTTTTTATAGATACCTCAACCACTTTTCTATGAATTAGGAAACCCGGTGTTAATAACATTCACCGATTAACGTAAATTATATATTTAGATTGCTGCTTCGCTAATGAAAATCTATAAACTTTGAGATGACAGGTACGAGGGTTGTTCAAGCTTGGCATGGACTTTATTCTTATTAATTGTAGTTCATAATGTTTGTAATTTATATGTCTTGCAAGTTAACTTCATAATCTAAGTTCACTTATGCAATCATTACTTTGTTGTCATATTAAAACATGTAACCAAGAAACAAGATGGTATCTGCGTATGTTTTTATTTCAGTGGAACAACATTTTATTATTTAATGTAGCCTCTGTAAGGAAGGGTCTGAAATTCATCAGAGGCTTCAATTACAATTTGAAGAATCTTTCCTACCATGATCTTCAGTGTTCGAATGGTGCGAGTCATTCAAGGAAGTTCGAGAGTGCGCAGAGTAAGGCCAAAAAACCGCTATCAAAAAATGATGTGACAGTTGCGCAAGCTAATGAGCTGGAACGGAGTAACAAAATAGTTACTGTGCGTGAATTATATTCCCGACTATTATTGATTCATCCTAAGCTGAGACCTAATGTAAACAAAGCCACGTGGAAGTCTATGCTCTGATTTGTTACTGAACGGACTGCAATGGTATCCTCTCACTAAACAGTCCCTCCTAAGTTTTGCATTAAACTTGTTTTAAAATAACATTATAAATTATTATAACTAAAATTATTCCTCCATTTGATTTATAAATTATACTTTAAGATTTGCAAGTGCTATTCGAATACCAACAAACTCCTGACTCAGCGTTGAGGGACCCCATGGTACAGTCCTAAACACATTTTAGAGTCAGGTCAGCAACGGTCAGTCGACAGTTCATCTCGGCAGTCACGATTGTTGTGAGTGTTGAGTGCTTCCCGTGTATTTATGGCTTTTGCTGAGTCTGCCCTGAGTTTTGTTAAACACAAGATAGGAAAGTTATAAGTATTAAACTGCGCATAATCCGAAAGGGTAGTAAGACGTGGTGTTTAATAATAATAATAATAATAATAATAATAATAATAATAATAATAATAATAATAATAATAGTAAAATAAATAAAAGTATTAAAAATACAAACATTTGTAATTACCTACTTTGCTATGATACTGACTATGCATAGTCGTGCCTATTTAAAATATTGCACTGGTGTTCCACCAATCATGTATGTTATTTGCGTAGTGATTTGGGATTTTTTTTTACTTCCTGTCTCAGGTTAGGATGAACCAATAATAGTTGGTAGTGCTGATACTATTTTTTTTATTAACCAAGTATTCAATAAATTCTTCGCCCGATGGGCTCCCAAACGGGTCAAAAATAGATCAGAGTTCAAAGTTCAACAGTTCTGAAACAACTATTTCACAGGGAAGTGGATGACTTTTGGATCTTATCCTAATAGTCATCACTTTACTCCCGAAAGCAAACGGACCACTATAGAGTGGACACACACAAATTTACCTTCATCAAAAATGTTAAAGATCGTAGCATCGACAAACAAGGCAATGGCCAACATGATTTGGGATTTTAAGGGTGTTATCCATGTAGATTTTCTAGAACGAAACCATGGAGGCAAGAAATTCAAGTCGAATGATCAGGTAAAAAGAGCAGTCGTAATGTGGTTTCAACATCAATCGAAAGATTTTTTCAAAACTGGAATATAAAAACTTCCAAAAATGTGGAACTTAAAGAGAGATAGTACTTCAAAAAGGAACAGTAATTTTTTCATTTTACTGTTAACTGTATGATCCTATAAATTATTTCTGTTGTCAACATCCCTTTTTATTAGCTAATACAAAGCCTACAACGATGAATAAGGTTTCAGTGGATAGGATTTTTTACCGACTTCTGACTCAGCATACTCAGCTTACGTTAAAACACATTGTTTGTTTAAAATTTAAGCTAGAAGAAAAATCTAAATTCAAAATGATTACATTCTGACATCAAATATTGTAAACAAAGAGGTATTGTAAATTGTAAATACATTCACATTAATAAACTCACTTAGCTATTTTGTATATACACTTCGTTGAGTATTTAATTTCAACAACCCAACAAAAGACTACATTTTTTGGGGGGGAGGGGAAGGTTGGATTTGCAAAAGTTTCGCAAGGTTTTACCGGTTTAAAAATAATTTAGTACGTGTAAAATTTGAGCAACCTCTGTAAATTCTTTTTGTTAAGACAGATAAAACTGGATTTCAACAACTAGAAATTGTTGTCTTAAGGAATTGTCATTTTCTGAAATTGGGGCTTTCTCTTTCAATAGTGAAAGTTGAAATTTTTTGGCACATTCTTGATTTACAAGCTTTCATTATATTTTTTAATGAAGAAATTTGTTTACATATGACTTTGGGAACCAATGTTGAAAGGAATCGCTTCACATTTTTAATAGTTAAATGTACTATTTGAAACATTCAAAACCATTTATAATGTATTTCTAAGGAACATATCAGTTTTAATCCCTCATTATCAAATTATCAGTCCCTTTCTGGTGCCCTGAATTTTTTAAATAACATCGTAACTAATGTATTCATTGTTAAAATTTGAGAAAATATATTATTGTATTGTCTTGTCTTTTTAACCTTAAGATCTCACGTATAATGGATGGCAAAAACAGATGGACAAACGTTGACAGTATAGTGAAATTAAATTTCGCATGGTTTTCGAAAGAAACACATTTTTCTCTTGCTTTTATCGACTTTGAATTATATTATAATATAGTGGTTTGAAAATTAATTCAGTTCTTAGGATCTCTTTCGAAATTACAAGTCAAGGTCTACTTCAATTACTGATTAAAAGTAGACCTTGACTTCTTAATACATTGGACAATTAAAGTGAAATGGAAGGGAATTAAAGTTAAAATCAACATTTATTCAGTTTTCTTTTTTAAAATATTCTAGGTAAAAAAACAAACAAAAAAAAACATTGTTTCAGCAGATACGTTTAATTTGGCTTTATACTCAAAATAATCTCATAAGTTCTTGAATATTTCTCATTTCTCTTGGTCAAACTCCGCGATGCTCATGACAAATATTAAAGAGCCGTTACTGATTTGATTACGATTTATATAAAGTTAAACTTAGCATACGTACTGAAGAATTTTTTTAAATTTTGGTCAAGCTTTTTTCTATAAAAACTATATACAAAATACTGATCTTAAACAGGCGCAATCTTCTACCCCTCCTTAAAAGAAAGATTTAAATATAAAAAACTGATTTATCGTAATTATTAACTATTTCTTCTTCCATCATAATTGACTAAAATATTTGAATAAATGGGAATTTATAATAATAAGTCTAGTGAATAGTTATATTTATATAAACTAGCATACTCCTTGTAGTATCAAATGAGATTTTTTAAATTACAAATTATCCATGTTATATAACCATAAAATGTGTCACAAATACTTTTTTATTTACCAAGATGAATATTTTTCTAATATTGATTCAGTCAAAATATAGTTTGATGACGAAATAAGATGAAAACTTAAGATCGCATTATGCAACCAATAATTACTTCAATTTTTGCTTCTACTTTTTACTTCAATGGGATTTAAAAATTAAAATAGAATTACAATTATTTTAGTAGAAAATGCAGAAAGTGGTTTTATCCAAGTACTTAAATGAAACGAGAAATTATTGTTTTACAAAATATTATGTCTGCACATATAAAATATTTTACATTTCAATATACTCAGCACTGCCATGAAAATAATAACCCAATTAAGTTTGTAGAAGCTTTAAAATAAAATAAAAAAGTGATATAATTGGAGTGATAAAATTTTACCTCTCCCTTTTTAATATTTCAAAGTGTTACCCCTACGTCATCATCTCCATCATTCTCATCACCCTCCCCTGAACCTCCAGCCTTCAGTAGCTCAGCTACAGATCTGCGCCATGTCTTCAACAATTAACCACCTAATTACTATATCTTAATTGACATTTTCAGCCAGTTACTTTATTTCTTCCCTCGCCAGACCCAATCTTTTTCCTTTACTTAGAAATAAAGTAAGAATTACGTGTTGATAAGTTTTACTCCGAAACAAAGATGTTAGATGAGCAAAAAAAATATAAAGTTTCGATGAGTTTATTTGTAGAGTTTTTTTCCAGCAAGAAGGCTCTAAAACTTGTGTTTATGTGTATCTATGTGTGTGTTTCTGCGTGTGTTGTGTGTTTGTATGTAAATATGTGTTTATTTTTATGTGTGATTATGTGCGCGTTTGTGTGTGAGCATGTTCAATGTGCATGTTTCTGTGTGAACATGTGCGTGTTTATATGTCAATATGTGTGTGTGAGCATGTGCAATGTGCATGTTTCTTTGTGAACATGTGCGTGTTTGTGTGTCAATATGTGTGTGAGCACGTGCATGTTTGTGTGTAAATATGTGCGTATTTCTGTGTGAGTATTTACTGTACGTGTTTGTTTGTGAATATGTGTGGGTTATGTGTGTTTGATTGTGTGTGAGTTTCTATCTGTGTGTGTGTGTATAAGTGTGAGTATCCAACATTGTCAATGTATTATAATTATATTAGACCAAATAGATACTATTTGGCTAAACAAAACCTGGTGTTAAATAACACATGGTTTGGTGTATGGATACATGAAAATATATTTATCAGCTCTGGCAATTTTCAGAAAAGGTAGTTTTAGTGGAGATCCGACTATAAATAAAGTTCATAGCCACGATCGAGAAGGTTGATGTGTTAAGCTTTATGTACCGTCCAACCAACCATTAAGAGTTCCTGGTTCGAATCCTGGGTGATTTGAAGGCGTGATTTTAAAGTTCGCTTGAGGTAATTCCCAGACTTTTTGTAACTCCTCTTACAGAAATGTTTCCGTGTAAACAACGTTAGGAATTGCACCAGTGGACACGTGGATGACGGTGTAAATATAATCTTATCTGGTTTGCCAATAACGTGGAGGTCAGCGTTCGAATCCTAGCCGGGTGTAATGAGGTTATTTTTTACTAAATAGTTTTCTACCTACTCTCTCCCCACAACATTTATTTTGACTACCTTTTCTTACCTTTCTCATTCGTATTCTATTATAGTAAATTTTCGGGAAATTTGTAAGGGTAGTAAGACGTAGTTCACGAAAAAACTCGTTAAGGATGGGTGTCTAGTACTGATATTCTATGTTTGTTTGTAAGTCATCTTTTGATATAAAAATGTGTGTTTAACAAGGGTAGATTCAATATCGTGGCGGGTGATACTTAGGGGTTAAGTAATAACACTTCGCTTATACTTCACTTGTCGTTTTGCTGGCATGCAGCCCTTCTTTACATAATGAGACGTAAAGCCCGGGCTGCCGACATGCCGAACGACGCCATAATCACACGTCACCGAACTGTCAACGTCAACTTCTTATCCCCTTCCCCTTTCCTTCTTCGAACCCCATCTGCTACAATGTAATATAATACGTAGCTCGTGTTAATTTAAAATATGATCAAAGGACGAGAAAATAAAAAGAAGATATTGTAATGTTGGCTTCAGTGATGATAACTTGGGGAGTGGAGAAAAGAAGGTGGGATGGATGAGAAAATTTCAAGGTAAGATAAAAATAGGATATGCCAAAGACCGTCTTTGTCAGAAAATGTATTTTACATAAACTTATAATATGTTTTAGATTAAATGGAAACTAAAATTATTATTTAGGTAGTTAGTTAAAAGAGGAGGGTTCTACTGACAGATAAAAAAGCCAAGAAATTTTAATCAAAATATTAAGTGACTTAATTAACAGTTTTCGGCAGGACCAGCTCAAGAGTTCCATGCGCTTCAGGCGGAACTTTAAATTTGCGTCCCAGTTACATAATGTATATAAATAAACCGAACCCCATGCATGACAAATAATAATAATAATAATAATAATAATCTACCAAGGTACATGAACAAAAAAAAAGATATAAATAAATACAAAACAAGTGCCTCCACACCTTTATCAATGTGTGCAAAGATATTATCGCTTCTTCCCTTCCTATTTATTATTTCAGAAGCTTTTAATTAAATATCAAATTGATTCTCCGACAAAGTGACCATGAATGTCATAAAATCATAAAAAGGATTATTTTGTAAGTCAAACTTTAAAAAAATATGTGTGGTAAATATTAGGTATAATATTGAAATGCCATCTCTCTATTTTGAAAAAAATGTAAGCTTATTTATTTAAAATCATTATTTTTAAAACAAATTACATTTAGTTAGAGTGCTCCCTAGGCAGCCACCTAATTTCGCCTAATGGACAGTCATGACCGGCCTTGCTTCTGGGATAAGTTTGGTTGGGACTTCTTGACTAGTTGACTTCAAAACCCTCATGACTTAACTGTTTCCTCAAAACAATGCCAGTAAGGCTCAATATAGATACTTTTAGGTGTGGGTGAGCAACAAACTCGGCTATGGAGGGCTACATGATTTTTTTTAGCACGTCTCTTACTAGCCGTTCGTGTTATTATACACCTATGTACTAATTACTCTGATTTGCTAGGAATCAGGAAGGTTGAATTTAAAGTACGTTTATCCTAATTTGTATGGAGGGAGAGGGGAAAACAATTTAGTAAAAACCACCCTCAGTACCCCCGAATGAGATTCTAACTGGGCGTGTTAGAGTTCATCCACGAAAGCTTATTTAATCCCCTTTTCAATAAAGGTCACTTAGTTCTAGGGTCGAGTCCCCACACTTGGTGGGTTGGGGGGAAGGGATCTGGTTACTTCACTTTGGCAGTAGGGAGGTGGAAAGGAGGGAGGAGTTGAGTTCCTTCAGGAAACCTAAAGGAATGGATTATAAGTATAGTTGGTTAATTTCTACATATACGTATGGTTCTTACCCAACCTAACTTAACCTAACCTTTCATGCATTAACGAATTTCGTTCGTATTTAATTTTGTAATGAAGTTGGTTAATTTATACATATACATATGGTTCTTACTCAATCTAACTTAACCTAACCTTTCATGCGTTAACTAATTTCGTTCTTATATAATTTTGTAATCTACTGTGCAAAGATCCCCTCCTTGAGGTGTCGTGAAGGAACTTGACCATTGCCATTAGACTAATTATCTCCATGGAAGAACTCGACACCACCGTCCCCCAAATCACTCGGAGAACTTATAATCCCTTTCTTGAAGTGTCGTGGAGGAACTCGACCATCATTATCGGACTAATTATCTCCGTGGAGGAACTCGACATCTCCGTTCTAACCCCAATCTCCCTCTCATCGGCAGTCCTGTATATTGCGAGGGCGAGCCTTAGATTGTGCGGCCATCGAAGCGGGCGGGTGCTGCAGATGTTGACTATATTTTTGGAGGACCCTTAATTTTCTAGGTCACAAAATAATTTACCATTTTTTTTATGGATTTGTTTTGCCAGAATACTCAAACAAATTCCTTGCTCTAATGTTGGGTGTGGCACGCGTATTGTTGGGTTATTTGATATAATATGCTATGTTAGTTTGTAAGTCATGTATTGATATAGCCCTGTTTTGGTAAAGTGTACTTTAAATTAGTTACTGTTATTATTTACAAGTATTATTACTAGAGCAGAGACTGGATTTCAAAACGGGTATTGCAACCTAACTTTATTAATAACACGTTACGAAGAGCTTTTTAAGAAATACAAACAAGTGTTTTTGTGGTCAACATTGAGATCATTTTACTTAGGTAGTGATACTATCTATCTATATGGATATTTCCATGTAACATGACTCTACGTATGAATATATGAAGTCAGGGAGTATTAGGAACGTATGAAACTCTCAGATACTGTTCTTTTATTCAAGTTCTTACTATTCATTAGTTGTTTTAGGACTACCGTATGTTAGATATCAGTGGGAGGGGTGCTTGTGGGTTGTAAACTAACTTTTTTCCCTTTTCTCTAAAATCTTTGCTAGCAATCGGACTTGTAATCTAAACATAATTTGGAAACTTAAATTAGAATAAATTCTACCAGGGGCTATTAGTAGCTATTTTATAAAGTCAGGAGTACGAACTACTAGGATAGTACCAACCTTTCCTGTATAAAATAGTTTTTAAATATCAAATCAACCCAGCGGTGCCTTTGATCTCATTATAGGTATGAAATAAATAGCCCTGAACATTTCAGAACAAAGTGTCTATATTTTGCACTCAAAGTTCAAAGTCTTGTTAAAAATATTTTGGGAGAAAAATTGTAGTGAAACCTTGCAAAAGGTTGGAAAACAGTGATTTAAACATAACCGACAAAATGCACCTCTCAAAGTAAGAATTGAGAATTACACACTTAATAGATTAGAAAAATTTGAATTTGAATTTGAAAAATTAGAATTTGAGCCCGACTCCTACGGGAGATTACATTTGAAAACAAAAGGGTCTACATTTTGATGACCGATATTTACCCTTTATGATCACTTTATTTCAACGGCCAGTTATAGTATACAAAAAGAGCGTAGATACTTAGTTCTTTTGTTGGTTTGTTTTCTGTCAGTTCTTTCTAAGATGGGGTGATATTAATTGTGGGATATTTATTTTAAAATGCAATTTCTGAAATATGTGTTATTGTTTTTGTTGCTTTCTCGTGCAGTTGGCTCGTATTAGCCCCTCCTCCAGCCCCTACCCGTTTATATATAAACCCTTTACTAGATCTAAATTAGATTATGTCTATGAGCTTGCTAAATATTCTTGTACTCCTCTCTCTATGGACGACCAAACGCAATGTTAACCACCTTTGCCATGCAGCCCACCATCAATCTTGTCTGGCTGACATCATTAGAAGCACGGACGGGTAGTTAGGGACGTTCGCTCGCTTCTTTTGTCAACGACGCTCGACGTCTTTGCGCTTGGGGCTTCTTCCCACGCACCCAACGGTGACAGAGAATAATAGTTATTCGCCTAGACGGTGGCCCTACCCGACAGGAAAACGTGGGAAGTTGGGTTTTGAGTTTCCTCAGCGTGGTTGGAATAGTATACCAATGAGCAAAGAACAAGACACAAAGAAAGCTGGATTTCTATTGAAAGGGGTTGTTGCTTCAATATTTTCTTAAGACACTGAAATCAAGGCAAAAACTTGGAAAGTCTTCGTTAATTCACAATGAAAATTTTGGAAGTCTATAATAAAATTCTAGTGGAGACTTCGGATGCCTTCGTTGAAATCACGTCGAGAACTTTGGAAGATTTTTATGAAATCCCATCGCAAGATTTGGTAGTGTTCGGTGAAATCACAAAGGAAGCATCGGAAGCCTTCTGTGAAATCACATCATCAACTTCGGAAGTCTTCGAAGAAATCATATCGGACGGAATTCAGAAGTCCTCGGTATATTCTTAGTCCTACGGTGACCGAAATAACTAAGGTGATCATTTTCAAAGGGTTAGATTTTTAATCCCAACCGAGGACTTCCGGAGGGAAGGCAGGGGGATAAGATTTCTTAACGTTAAAATATCATATGAGTCAAATGACCGATAAAGCTGTAGCATTCATATGGCTACAAGCTAATGTTAGTCAACGAGTCATCAAAATATTACTTACCCAATATCACCATCCCGGCTACAGTCGAGAAAACATAAACACATCCAGCCCCTACTTCACCCAGTCAACGACTGCCTTTGTGAAACAAGAGTCCGGACACGCCCCGCTAGAGTTCGCTAGCATAGTGCCAACCGACGCCAACCCCAGAAGAAGAGAATTTTCTTTCTAGAATACACGAGTTCGGCTTCTAGAAAAATACAGATGTTTCCATGGTCACGCACGTTCCCCCCCCCCCCTCCCTTTGTGGATCCTGTCTCTTGTGTTCATGGAGTTTGCACCGTATAAAAGACCGCCCAGGAAACTATGGCGTCACTCTTAGGCCAGGTCTGGAAGCAGACGGACGAAGCTTAGGCTTCAAGGACTTGTTTAATAGAAAAGATGTAAGGAGAAATTCATTTTTGGCATAATATATTTTTCTTATATTTTTTTTTATATCAAAATTCTCTTTCGGATATTTATTTACATATTTATTTATATTTATTTTTTTTGTCAAAGTATGTGGTGTGTGAACATCAAATTTAAACTTAGAATATTTAACGAACTTAAAGTTTATTTATGACTTGTAAATTATTAATGATATGTTTGGAAGATTTAAGTAAGGACATTAAGTCAAGAACATTTTCATATTAATGATAATGTCATGCGTGAACTATTTGTTGTGAAAACATTAAACTTAGAGTATTTAATGAACTTAAATTCTATTTATGACTTGTAAATTATTAAAGATATTTTTGGAAGATGTAAGTCAGGACTTTAAGACAGAACATTTTCATATTAATGGTAATGCCATGCGTAAACTATGTGTTCTAAAAACATTAAATTTAAACTTAGACTTATGACTTAGGAATTATAAATATTTATTTTGATTTATTGTGAAGGATTCAGTACGGACATTGTGCCAGAACATTCAAATGTTAATGCGCGAAATATTGTTTGTTGTGTATAAATATAAAAAAGTAAACTATTCTATTTGGAGTTCACAATGATAAAAGTAAAAGACTTTACCTTTTAGAGATGTCTGTATGAACAAGATGTCGAAATTATTTATGCTAGACGTTGAGTATGATTTTCATAAACATATAATATAAATTAAAATTTTTGCTACATTTACATTTTTTTTAATCTTGCTATGTGTCAAGGAATTACTGGTGAAAGGGCATGTATAAAATTAAGTTGTAATATAAAATCATATCAAAAACAAAAAGAATATGTGTATATTACGCCCAAATATATCATATTGTTAATATTGCATTCATATAATAAAACTCTATTTTTTTGACCTGCCGTCTTTATATATATAATTAAGTCTGGTTATCCCTAGTTTATGCAATCTTATTACCCTGGCATCTCCCCTTGTAACTTAATCTTTCTACTTATATTTATATTTTGTTGTAAGGAGGACCGTGTTTCCCTTCCTTTTTTTTATATTGGATGGGATTGCTTAGGACGTATTACGTGTCTAGCATCATCAATAATAATTACTCTCACAGCCCACTCTTATTTACATATTTTAACTTATCTTTTTGTTGATTTCCATTATTTGTATTTGGGCCCCTCTAATCCGAGAGTTTGGGCTACAAAGCAACAAAAATAATTTTAAAAAATGCTATTTTTTTAGATATATCATTTTTAAATACCGTAAAATCTCGAGTGTAATACGCACAATTTCTACTCATTTCAGCCCGCTAAAACGGGAGTGCGTATCATACTAGCATACAAAAAAAAGTAATTTTCAATTTTGAACAAACGCGCGTACAGCTGTGAGGAGGTTGAATAGGTTCCATCAGATGATGATGATGATGACAATTATATTTATTATGATGGCACCATTGAGTTGACAGCACTAGATGAGCTTTTACTAGTGACAGTGAATACGGGCAAGGCCGTAGCCAGCCAATAATTTCAGGGGGGGGGGTTGGGGTTGGTGGGCACATCCCCCAATTGCCGGAAGCTAGAAAAAATCATAAATGACAAACAGTTCTAGAAGCTATCTCTGAAGTGTTTTTATGACAACATAACCCCCTAACTGCTGAAGGCTAGGAAAATTTCTAAATATTAAACACCTCTAAAAGCTATCCGAAGGTTTTTTTTATGGCAATATAGCACCATAACTGCCGAAGGCTAGGAAAATGTATGAATATTAAACACCTCTAGAAGCTCTCTGAAGTGCTTTTTATTATAATACAGCCCCCTAATTTGTATTTGTATCTTAATTTTGATATTGTTTGAACAATAACTAAAGCCATATATATTTTGTTCATAAAATTTCGGGGGTATTTGAACCCCCAAACTCCCCCTGGCTACGGCCTTGAATACGGGTGTTTTTAAGGATTTCCTGATAATATTTAGGTGTTGCCGTATGACTTTTTGTTTCTTTTTTTATTAAAAGTTTAAGTTAAAGGTGATTATTACATACAAATTTCCATTTTCCCAGAAATTTTTGGGCTCAATCAAGCATACGCATTAAACACGCGTGCGCATTATATTATATATTTTACGGTAAATAAAAATATCCAATAATTGATATAACCCATCTTTAAAGTATTTTATTTATAAAAAACAGTCCAACAAAAGAATAACGTATTTTCAAAGATATTTGCGCCTTTGAGTGCACAATGAAGGCATGAAATTATCAGAGCCCTTGATCGTTTACCTATAATGAGATCAAAGGTGCAGCAGAGTTGACTTGAAATTTCAAAACTTTTAGTGCCGTCAGGGTTATCATATTGGATATCAATCTTGACTGAGGTCCTGAGGTCGATTTTTAATTTGGTTAGAATCCCAGCCTCCTAATGGTAGTTTTTCACAGCTTTGAACGTATATTTTTCCATCCTCTTTCCAAGCGGATGCTCGTGCATTTACTTTCAGCTACCCTGATCGTCCATATCCTTTTAGATTGAGTCGCTAAAAACTTTTTTTGTTTAAGGTAAGTAAAATACTTGTTTGGAAACGTTGAGTACTGCTGATGAGCTGATACATAAGACTCTATTGCGTAGGGAGACAGGAAGGGTGTGGGTGATGGTATTGTAGTGGGGATATGGAAGAGGATGTAAAAAAGTATTTATATTTGGTATAAAACATGCTTTGCTACTACTCTATAAAATGTATTTACTACTTACCTTACTCCGTTTTCATGCTGTCACCATGAAAAACCAACTAAACAGCAAATGTTTATTTTTGGACAAAAACGGGGATAGTCGTGAATCCCCAACCTATTTGTCGACTAGGAGTCCCCTATAGCGTATATACATGTTGTTTTGTCATTGAGAATCCATAAAAGTTGCATATCTTATAACATTATGTTAACGATAAGCCAAAAAGTTATTTTGATTTCTGACTTTTTTGTATAACATATCTCTTTAAATCCTTTATGGCCGGTCATAATAATCTTAAGAGTCCTTCAACCCCGAAGTCTGATAAAGTTGATTAAAGCGCATTTTCGTATATATTTTTTTAGATTGCGTAACACACTAATAACTAAGTTTAATGAACTTTTTTTTCTCATCACGTCTTACTAGCTAACTTTGTTAACTTTGAAAAAACAAAACAATATTAACATCTGCGAAACAAAAATTTTTAGAAAGTCTGTTTTTGGTTTACATTTGTATGAAAAAGTTAAACTCGTTTTTAAAATATAAGAACTAAGGAATAAAAATAAGTCAGGGCTTTCTTTCCTCTAACTTGTGCTATGTAACTCTTCTTTGTGGTCTGCTTATAATACATTTTTCATATTACGAACCTTTAAAAATTATGAACAAATTTTCTTCGGCCAAAATTGTATTTTGTTAGTGTTCTTTTTAAAGGTTGATAATATATATGAAAAGTAACAGTTGCAGATCACATGATTTGACGTATGAATACGTAAAGGTAGCTATAGTAACTTTTATAGTGGTACAGATAAGGTCCTCTCTATGAAATTGCACTATAACAAGTAACCATCTTTTTTTCCTTTTTTTGTTTTGTGGTTTTAAAAGGTATGACCTTGAAAATAATAACCTCGACAAATCAATCAGCGCAATACTATTACAAAGTGGTAACAATTTGCGGTTTCAACGGATTCCTCTCCTTTCCCTCACTCAACTATAACATTGGATAGGGAAAAAAAACACATTCTTACTGAGGGTTGCGCAGCCAAAGACGTCGGTATAGTCTTGAATGGTTTGTTTTTGACGGTGAGGTCAGTTTTTGAATCCCGGCCTGGTGTATTGAGATGCTTTTCCCTAAATTATTTCCCTTTAACGCAAATATGGGTATACGCCCTCTATATTTCTCAACAATACCCGATTAGTTTAAATATTCATATAGTCCGGACAGGTAGTGGGACGCGCAGAAAAGGATAAGTAAAAAGCACGCAATTTAACTAACCGTTATCCGTTTCAAGGGCCGAATGGTCTAAGGCATCATTCTCACGTTAGACTGGCCTGATGATAACCGGAAGATCGGCGTTTGAATCTCGGTAGGGTCTATTGAGAGAGGTTTTTCCTAAATGGTTTCCCACCTTCCTTCCTCGCAAATGCCAGTAGTTTACCTCTAAAATGCTTCCTCCCTCAGCCTTACCCCATTAGAGTAATTATCACATAGCCTTTACGTATAACCTGAATTGGTAGTAAGATACGGTCATTAAAATAAATATTACAAAGATCCATTCTACTCTTCTATCCCGATTACCTTTCTTTTCCCGGGCATCCAATCAAAATTTGGATTTTGGACTTTGAACTTTTTAGAGTGAAAAATTTCAACTTACAAACAATGTTTACAAGTCTATGTATAGTCATAGAAAATAGTTGTGTGCTAATTCAAGTTAACACGAAACGAGTTTACTTTTAAAGGTTCTGCCAAAATTTAACCTAAGCACAATAAATGAATAGTAAATATCTCGGGTACCTAGGTGGCCCTGTTAAAATCGCTTTTATCTTGTCCTCCTCTGTGATAAGTCGCATGTGGGAAACCCCCCTCCAATACACCCGGCCTTCATTCGAACCTCAATCTCTTCACTATAGGCAATATAGTTAATTGCGAGCTTGATGCCTTATACTGTGTAATCAAATTTGTGGGTTCCGGTAGTAACTATATCGCTCCATCCAAACAGTCAAAAATGCAACAGAAAACTGTTAAGATTCTATATCACGCATGTTTAATTGCGTAAATTAGAAACCTGATTAAGCTCAGCGCAGACTTCACATATAAGTGCGGTTCCCCGCAAATTTTCACCAGACAAAAATTAAATAGATATAACTTGAAGTATTTTCAACATCACATATTTATTTTTAGATACTATACTTGTAGAATATATATATTTTGGGGGGGGACCTCCCGTCCTCCGACTGCAGTCCCGAACCAGAGCTCCCCCCGCTTTTATAGCCTTTTACCCTGATAGGCTCGAGGGTACAGAAGAGAGGGAAGGTCCGGCAGGATGAGCCGAAGGGCGGAAGGTTACCCGGGCTGAAGGCCCAATTCTTTATTAGGAAAGACATACAGAAAGATACATAGGACAGTCATAAGTGCATACTATCTAAACCTAAAGTCTTGATGTGTCGCCTGGAGATCGGGTGGTCTCTTTCCCGGAGGACCCAGGGTACCCGTAGCTCCAGGTGCAGCCGAGACCAGTATCGCTCTCTTTGCCTCTCCGTTGTCCCCGTCCTCGTGGAGGTCGAGGTTGTGGCCGGTCCCTGTAGATTACAGTTGCTGGAGGCGGCGGTTGATAGTTCGGTGGATAGATTGCTGGGGATCCACCGTCCCCCGATGCTGCGACTGCCTCGCCCCATGACTTAGTGACGGCGATGTAGAGCATGTTGACCCTGTGTAGGAGTTTCTGCTTCGCCGGTATCGGAAGTGCTGGGTAGTGTTCCATCATCCCCGCGAGGAAGCGGGCTTCGTGGGCGTCTCGCCCCGGTTGCAACTCCAGCAGCTTTGCCTTCAACGCCAGTGCCAGACGAAGGGCCTGGTTTTCGGTGGCGGCAAGTTGTGGCGTGGCGGTGGTCCCCAGCAACACCCAGGATTCGGCCGGTGGCTGTATCTCTGCATATGATGTCCCCGGGATGGCTGCCGTAGAAAGATTGGTTCCCCCAGCATCCTGGGTCGTTGCTGCTTGACTGGGTTGACCAAACCGGTCTGCGATGACTCGGAATCGTTCCTCCATCGATGCTACTGTGTCTCGGAGGTTCCGGAACTCCGCAGCGAAGTCCGGGTTCGTCATCTCTCTCGGGTGCCTCTGCTTGTAGATTGTCCGAGGGGCCTGTGTCGCCAATCTTGTTATGTAGCCGAAGTCTGGTTGGGCCAGGAGTTCGGGTGTCGCGATGGAGGATGGTGACGCGAAGGATTCCCGTGCCTCGCTGTCTGATCTTTCATGTGTTTTCTCCGGTGTCCGGTCTGGCGTGACGGATTCTGGTTCCGATAGCGAGTACGCGATGTAGTCAGGCTCTGATGGGGCCTCCACGGTTTGTGGCGTACCCCTCTTCTGCTCGTGAGGCGGCGACTTTACCAAACTGATCTGGAGTTTCAAATTCTTCTTTCCCTCTTACATGTGCTCGACGTGTTGTTGGGACTTCCCATCCTCCGACTGCCGACTGCCGACTGCCGACGTTATATAACAAATGTAAGGCAAACAACTTTGACAAAAGTTTACTAGGCCGCCTATATTTTATCTTACAAAATATGTCAAAGTCGATGCAATTTGTTAAAGGGTAGAGCCCAAGAACAAGTGGCTCGGCTTATGAATACATTAAGGTAGCTCTAATAACTTTTAGAGCTGTTATCTAAGATTCTTCCCATGAAGGAAATGGAAGTGAGTGTTTATTAAAAATATCTTTAAATAAAAATAAGGAAAATCGACTACACAGAAACGTTTGGAACTGTCACATATAAATCAAAGAGGCCATAAAACAAGCTCAAATGTTTGGTTATAAACACAACCAGGAATCAAACTGTTTGGCAAAATTCCTGATCTCAAGTTTATGATTGATATTAAAAATTTTGTAACATTGGTAGATATGTTTTATAATTAAAAAGAAAATATTTTATGATATATCATTGTAAAAATAAAGTAATTTGATGAGCTACTTTATTAGTTTGTGGAACTGACTGGACTATTTAGACTTAAATTGAATAAAAGCCCATGTAAACAGTTAGAAACGTTTAAATCTAATGTTGTCCAATGAATTCAACCAAAATAGTACAACTAGATATGTTTTGCAATGAAACTTTACAAAATCATTAAATTGTCGCTTAAGGCCAGATAACGACCATTTCGAACAAAGCTGATAAAAAAAATCATTGTTAATTACCTAAAAGGCTGACCTGTAATGTTGGGAGACGATTTAAACCCAAATGTTAGAAATCGGTATATTTTGCAACAAAACCGTTCGAAATTGATTAAATGTGATTCTAAACAGCTATAAGGGCTAAAATGTATAGTATAGTTCAGCAATGACTTAAAGCCAAATGGTACACATTGTTACGATTTTGCACTAAGCTGCTTTGAATCCCTAAAATTGTCGTTTTAATGTCCAAACGACTAGTTCGACATTTGAAAGTGATAGAATATACCAGTGGTTCCCAAACTTTTTGAATCGTGGAGCACTTTTCAGGAGAGAAATTTGTCACGGAGAATTTTAGTTGCCTTGATGCTAAAGATATGAACATGCAATTTTTGCTATATTTACCTAACTGCATTTTTGAAGTTGTTAGTCGATATTTTATCGTATAATAAAAGCACGAATTATTTTTAGATTTCTAAATAGCTTAAATTTTGATCTAAACTTAATTTTCCCATTGAAAGCCATTGAAAATTGTAACTTTAAATATCGTTTTCTCAAAACAACAATTTTGCACTTAAGTGTCTTTGGTATAAGGGCGACGATATTTTCACATAGGCTCTACATAAATAGATACTAAACCGAATTACAGCAGTATTCACGATGGAAACGAATGTTTAAACATTTGGGCATGTTAAACATCAAGTTTTATTTCATTATAAATGTTATTTTCTCCCTTAATTTCAAATAAATAAGGAATTTAACTACATAAACGCAAAACAACAACAAAAAACATAAATTAACCTAAATCAACACATTTGATAACGAATTAAAAGTAGGTATTGTAAATCCACAATATGTTACCCACACAAATAGTGTTAAAACCATTTTTATGGCTGCAAAAAAAAAAGTCACTTGGCATTAAAAAAAAACACGATAAAATATAGACCGCGACGAATTTAATTTCCAATGAGAGGGATGGGACTGCTGTGTTTTGATTTGCACGATGTGGCTTTATCTGGTGGAACTTGGGACAGCTCCAACCGAATATCTGGCTCTGCATTGAGCCGGGATCTTTTGTTTTAGTAGCCACATAAGCGGAGAATTCTGATCCACATAAGTAAATTATTGCAAAGGGGAGGATTATTTTCGCTCTATCTGAAAAAACTTCAAATTCGTCAATAAGCTGACATCAAAATTCTGATAGTGACTTCTTAGTTGCAAAATTCTCTTTTACCTCAGAATCTAATATCAAATAGTTCAAGCACTCATACTGCTCCGATGCCAGGTTGGCTTTTCCGACATTCAAATAATATAATAATATTGCACTGCTACTTGATTTGTCTCGACTCTCTACTGTATACTGACTGAAGGTGCTAAAAAACACGAGTTCTTAATATTCAATAGAAACTTCCCAGAAAATTCTGGGAAGGTGTCGAAGCTAACAATCGTATCTGAAAGTGCGGTGAAGTTCTTACAGAGACGGGGTTAACTGGCACCCTCAAGTCTCTCTGTCTGGTTTCGCCGCGTGCAGTCTCTAAATAATTTCTACCCAATACTTACCTATACACAGTTCGTGGACAAACAAATTCACAGTTTTGATATTTTGTCACATTTTATTTATTTTTATTTCCAATCTATTCGCGGAGCACTTGGAGATGCTTTGCGGAGCACACTTTGGGAACCGCTGGAATATACAGTACCATACATGAAAGTAGTGCTATATCCTACGAACAGTTAGAACTGGAAGATAAGGTGGGATGGAAGTGTGTGCGAGAAAAATCCAGTGTTGTTGAAGTTTTTATAGCAAATTTTTTTGGCCATAATAAATAAAATATTGCTCCAGTACAAACGTAGAATTTAATTTTCTTCACATGGTGATTTCAAAATATTTTGAATCTCTTCATTGGTATCCTGGAATTTAGTGACAACTTTTTCTCTTCATTTAAAAAGTTTCTCATCTAATGCCCCCATGCTCACGAGATGACAGATATTCAAAAACTGTTGATATCATCATGCAAAGAAAATTAAATTCTATGTTTGTACTGGAGCAATATTTTAGCAAAAAAAAAAAGTTTTGCCATAAAAATTGCAACAACACTGGCTTTTTCTCGCTTACCCTTCCATCCCACCTTAAGAAAAAAAAGGGCAGGACAAGAGTGAGAATGACTCGTCGATATGATTATGTGCACTTCTGCAAGATTTTACACTAGACCATATTAGCAACTAACTTGATTAAAACCTTTTTATTTGATTTATGTCCATTTCAAATGGCATTGATTTATTTAACAAACCGGGTACAAAATCAGTCTTGTATAGAAACCTTATTTCGGGGACGAATGATCCCCTTAGACTAAACACATACCAAAAAGGACAACAGTCACCGCGCGACTGTCAACTGTACATATGCGGAAATAATCTCCGTCTTTAAAGCCAAGTGACTGACTGCTGCAGCCCAGCCGCCACGATGCCGGTCGGTAGGTAGTACCTGTGCGCTCGAGGAAGACGTGACTTGAGGAATAACCTTGAGGAGATTGTCTCTTATGGCGAGAGAGTTCCGCACGACTTGCCATGGTGAAGGTTAGCCAGGCTGCTACTGCCGCTGCTGCTGTTGCCTGGTGGCCAGACGGGAAAACATTCCTTCACAATTTTTTTTTATTTTATCACCGCGTCTTACTTACTACCTGTTCAGGTTATACGCATACATAATAATTAATCTTATGGGGTAGGGATGAGTAAGGAAGCATTTTAATAGTAATCTACCCGCATTTGAGTGGAAGGAGAGTGGGAAACCATTTAGGAAAAAAAAATCCCTCAGTGGACCTGGCTGGGATTCTAACCCCGATCTCCCCGTCATTAACAAGCTTATCTAACATGACAGTGACGCCCTTGCCTGGACCATTCTGCCTCTGAAGCGGGTTCCTTCACAACTGCCCTTACAATACATTACTAATTATTACAAGTCGCATTCCACCCGCCAGAGTACACAGGTACAATCCAAATGTTCTTAGTTAGGATCCTATCTGACAGCTATAAAAGTTACTGGATTTACTTTCATATATCAAGTGATGTGATCTACACTTGTAACTTTTTACTTATATTATCAATACCTACAAAATATGTATCAAAAAATGTAATGTTACCAATGTTGACCGCAAAATAAAATTGTTTGTATATTTTTACATGGCTTCTCTTATTAAAATTGGATTATTGAAAAACATTTTTAGAGATTGTTTAGTAAGGAACACTTATATAAATAAAATGTAAAATTCAATTTTAATTAAGTAGGTTATGTATTCTGTTTAATAAAAGTATTAATATATTCTTTTAAGTGAAAAAAACTATATTATGATTACAGCTTCAAATGAAAAATTAGTGATAAACTATGAGTTTATTTTACATAGACTTCAACGTCGTAACATACAGTTCACTTAACAGCACAAATAGTAGACAAGTGACAAATTCATTAATATACTATCTATGTAAAAATGTTAAAATTTTTGATATATTACTAAATTATAAAGTTGGTAACTAAGCAATGTTAAGAGTATTAACTTTGTATGTTATTAATTATGATAATTGATATTAAATTATTGAATCACTTATTGAAAAAAGAAAGACAAATGTTAAAATAACATAATTCAATTATAAAAAAGTGGAGAAAATTTGTTTATATAATGTCTTATTATAAACTATTAAGTAACAAACACATAGTTAATCATTTGAAAAATCTTGAATTTGAAATAATATTGTAAGTTAAAT
>CABFWB010002615.1:61780-76812 GCA_902151455.1 Timema bartmani | reverse complement strand
CTATTTAACTTACAATATTATTTCAAATTCAAGATTTTTCAAATGATTAACTATGTGTTTGTTACTTAATAGTTTATAATAAGACATTATATAAACAAATTTTCTCCACTTTTTTATAATTGAATTATGTTATTTTAACATTTGTCTTTCTTTTTTCAATAAGTGATTCAATAATTTAATATCAATTATCATAATTAATAACATACAAAGTTAATACTCTTAACATTGCTTAGTTACCAACTTTATAATTTAGTAATATATCAAAAATTTTAACATTTTTAATAGATAGTACATTAATGAATTTGTCACTTGTCTACTATTTGTGCTGTTAAGTGAACTTTATGTTACGACGTTGAAGTCTATGTAAAATAAACTCATAGTTTATCACTAATTTTTCATTTGAAGCTGTAATCATAATATAGTTTTTTCACTTAAAAGAATATATTAATACTTTTATTAAACAGAATACATAACCTACTTAATTAAAATTGAATTTTACATTTTATTTAAAATTGGATTAAATCAAGATCGTATGAGAAGCGATCAGGCATTGTGTGAGTTCGATTCTTGTTTTATCGGCATCGGTGGGCACGGGCAAAAGTGTCAGGCCCTTATTTTCTGGATTGACAGTCATGAGATGGTCAGAGGTCGAATCCCAGCGGGATTTACAGAGGGGAAATGGCTAGTAAGACACGGATCCTAAATACAAATTCGTATATTTTTAGGTTATTTCTACTTTTTATGACAATTCATGCATGGCCTAGTGATTATAATTGTTGATCACAAGTCTAGGGGACCTTAGTTCGATTATGGATTGTGTTGAAGAAAACATCTATAATTTATTTATGGGGCAGTCTTGTTGTTTTACTTAGTAACTATCTAAACTGGGCGTGTCATACTAGACGGGAAGTTAAGTTAGTTTTATGTTGTGTTCTGGTAAAATTTGTGTGTTTGCGAAGTGTAGGTTAAATATCAAATAAAAAATAAATGGTACGGCGCACCGCACAGACTTTCTCTCTCTTTCTATAAACTAGTAAGATTTCTGAACGGAATAATGTACATTGTATCATCACCACTCCACATAAGAACACGCATAAAATAATATACAATGATATAGAATAAATGAGAAAAGAGGCGCATCTTTGTCCACCTAAGAGCATTTCAAACAGTTTAATGTCTTCCACAAGGGTCAACACTTCGTATTAAAATTTCGATTTCTGGTTAAAATTTTAACATTTTATAAGGTGTTGCAGATCTTCAAGTCATCGCATTGATATTTAATTATTCATTTATACATTTTGACCAATAAAAAATGTAAATATTGACTATTGAGTCTAAAATGGAGATAGATCATTGCTATGCAAACATTTCTCCTAAGAGCTTTAAGGAAAAATAACATACTTTTTTAGATACTTATATTTAATTACTCTATGGCATTGGAGAATTATTGCGTTAAGACTTAAGTAGTATATGTTTACAACTAAAGCTCACAAAATTGTATTAATATATTTGCAAATATCTCAGAAACTGTTGCTTTTATAAAAATATATGTCAAATAAAAGTTTTTTATTTCTAATAGTCCTACAATTTTGCAATGATAAGTTGTTTAGTTTCTCAAATAGTTGTGGAGATACGGAAATTAACGCTTCTGTAAAGTACCCTAAAAATCATTTTCATAGGAAAATGAAAATAGCCAGTTTATTTATAATCTTAATCAACGCCTAGATACGAATTTTAATCAAAATCGTTTGAGCAGATTTTGAGAAAACCAAATTTTTCTCTTTTCGCCCTTCAGTAAACTACCCTTAATTTTAAGTTTTTATAGACACACAGACAGACGGCATTGCAAAGACTATTTTTTAGGGTTCGGGGGGTCATGAGACGTCGACATCCATCAACATTTCAGGTTAGTTTTTTTTTACGGTCGCAATACTTAAACTTTAATGTCCAAAAAGTTAAAAAAATTCATATAATTGCGTATAGATTGAAAGTTATTGATTTTATAAAAATATGTTTCGGATAAAATATCTGTATTATAAATATATATACATATTTGTAATGCTAAGTAATTTCATATCTCAAATAGTTTCGGAGCTATTATAAAAAATGTTAATTGACGCATCAGACCGGAGCCCTTAAAGCCATTTTGCCGAAATATTGAGGGTAGCCATTTTGTTTGGAATATTTATTAATGTTCATAAATGAAATTTAATCAAAATCGTTAGAGCCGATTTTGAGAAAATCGACTTTTTCTCTTTTTTCCCTTCAGTAAACTACCCTTAATTTTAGGGGTAGATATCCAATTCCAAAAACCCCTCGGGGCAACCCTATGAAAACCCTAGATATCAAGTTTCAGCTCAATCGGTTAAATAGTTTAGGCTCTAGTTGGAGGTACAGACAGACAGACAGACAGGCAGACAGACAGACAGACAGACGGAAATTCAAAAACCACTTTTTCGGATTCAGGGAGTCATGAAACGTCAAAATTCATCAAAATCTCGAGCTCGATTTTTTTGACGATCACCATACTTTCTCTACCTGTAAGATAGAGAGAAAGTAAAAAGCTATTGGTGATTTTATTCTAAGAATAGCATTTAGAAAGTAACATATGCACTTTACTGTCGTCGTATAGTGATAATAATAATCATCATCATCACACGTTTAACACAAGGGTTATTATTGTTAAGTGACAGCCCAGGGCCGTTGGATATTATTAATATATATCTTCTCAAGAAATGTATGCTTGCATTTATTTTGTTTTTCTATGAAAGAATTAAATGATATTGTTTTAGGAGGATGGTAATTTAATGAAAATTAACACACATATAGATATATTAGTTACCAGCATCGTTGAGCATTTGGACTAAATACTCATCTAGTCAGGTTTGCCAGTATCGTAGAGGTCTGGATTCGAATCCCAGCCAAGCGTATTGAGAGTGGTTTATTTCCTATATGTTTTCCCACTCTTCCTCCACGCAAATTGCGGTACATTTCCTCTAAGATCTGCCATCTTAATTCCCACCTCATTAATGTAATTAAAATGCAGATAGCCCTGACGGGTAGTAAGACGCGATGAAAAATAAACCCAATTTATTTGAGAACGTTTTATTTATCACACATTTGTGCTAGGTGTGACAAAAGAAAAATCGACGCTTACAGGATCTATAAAACACTGTCAAAACAACACAAAGATTTGTGTCTGTCATTAATTTTAGAGTAGACTAATGTAAAATTCATTGTGCTCTAATTCACAAATGGGGGAAAAAAAACCCTCACCGGTCGAAGATAAGCTCACAATAGATTGGATTTCAGTTGGCGGGGAGGTCGAGGTTTGAATCTTGTCCTGGTGTTCTAAGGGTGTTTTTCCTATCCTCTCTTCACGCTGATGCGGATTCACTTCAACTAAAACAATTCTCATACCAGCCCTTTATAATATTCCTGTTGAAAATAATATTATCTATCAAAACCAAAGAACGATACTTTTATTTTTCAAACATTTGAAGCTGTAGTCCATTCACGATAAGTTTATTAATACTTTTTTGACAAATCTAAATTATACTAAATCAATTAATATCACGCAATTATATACATTCCAGTGATGATTAACACTAATTTGATTTTATTAAAAAGTAAATCCGACCCGCTTCGGTGGCCGCGTGGTCTAACGCGCCACTCTCGTAGTGGACTAGACTACCAATGACGAGAAAATCGAAGTTCGAATCGGTCGGATGTATTGAGGTTGGTTCTTCTAAAATGATTTTCCACTCTCCCTTCAAGCAAATGCGGATATACTTCCTATAACTCAAACGGGTAGTAAAACTTGGTGCTAAAAAGCAACTAATAAAGCAACAAATTTCCATTACTGAGAGTAGTTTACTGTTGCTGTGACTATACTATAGTTACAGAGCATGAACAGGGTGAGGGCAACAAATTACAAAACTAAAGTTTGTTCACGCGTGTTGGGTATTAAGGTCAAAATATTATTAAAGTGGTCTCATACCCTTTCACATATTATCTCTTCAATTATTTATTGGCAATAACCGCCCACCATTTGTTTGAATTAAAAACTTTTATCTCGCTAAAAACGGTAAATGGGTCTTAAACAAGAATTGTCGCATCCGGTAGGTTGGTTGATATGGGAAATAAACAAAAACCTATATGCATATATGCTTCATCCGTAGACATTAATTAGGGGGTCAGTTTCGTCTTGTCTGTTTTTTCGGTGTCGTGAAGGTCAGGATTTTGATTCCCGCTAAGGTGTAGCAACTTTTTCTCACCACCTACCTCAACGCGAACGCGGTTACAGTTCATCTAAGCTTTAACAACCTCGCTCCTACCTCATTAGTATAAATATTTCGATAGCCCGGACGGGTTGTAATACGTGCAGAAGAGGAAAAAATAATTTCGATCAGCGTTTATTTTTCTTTCAAAAATTGGTATTAACATATCATTAGGCTACCAAAGAGCGTATAAACCTAATTTGTAAATAATATTCGTTACATTTTATAACTACATAGAAATGTAAGACTGTAATTTGATAAAAAATACTTTCATAACTAATATTTGAAGAAAGCAGTGTAAAGCATGAAACCGACAAAAGTTCAGCTTGGTAGGAAAAATCTACTTGCAGTTTTACAACACGTCATTCGTTTTATTGTGTAATTAATAGTGTGTGATTATTCTTAATTAACTATATGTGAATAGGGTTAAACCTAAGTCTCACAAACAACATCCTTGTATTTATATATGTGTGTGTGTGGATGTGTGTTTATGTGTAGACCCGTATTGGTGGGCACGCGGACTAAATTTCAGGTTTATCTAGTCTAATTTGCCAGGGATGGGAAGGCCGGGGTTTTATTCCCGGCCAAGTGTATTAAGGGTGTATTTTTCCTAAATTGTTTTTCACTCTTTCTTTCTTTCTCCATGTAAATCCTTAAAAATCGTTTCATCCCATCTCTCTACCCCATTAGCGTAATTTAAATGCGTATTTCCTGGAAGGATAGTAAGAAGCGATGAAAAATATAAACACAGTGTAAAAAAAAGTTGCTTACTTCACCTATAATCCATTCATGGTAGGAATTACTCTCTGAAAGGTCTTTTTTCCTACCAATAATCTACTATATAATAGCTTTCTGGTAGGGAAGAAGGCCTTTCAGAAAACAATTCCTACGGTGAACAGAATATTTCCTTACCTGATAAAAGGATTATGCCAAACCTTTACTCAAAGCATTGTGTGCCCAGTTTACCGAAGGCTTTCTTTGCTTGGTTCACTATGGTTTAGCTTTTAGGGTACTGTCATAGTGTAATCACTCAAGGTAAGATTGTTGCCTGGCAAGGTAAACGAAGTGTACATGTAATTATTGTTTATTGCTTGCACTTTAATGTAAACGCCAATTAGAGTCAAGGTTTTTTTTTAGCACTGCGTCTTACTACCCCTTTGGGTTGTACGCTTTATAGTCAATTATTAAAATAATTAGTCTGTCATATTTTTTAATTATGATTTAGATTGTTATCAAAGTGTAAGTTTGCTATCTTCAATATACTTTGAATAAGTTGATTAATTTAAACAAAATAAGAAAATTTGCTAACGCAAAAGTATTCGTTGCTAGTGATTAAATGAATTTTTAAAAGTCAAATGTTTATTTCCAAGGGAGGTAGGTGTATTTTATCTTATAACCAAATATCTTACCTCAGTTTTTTAATTATTTTAAAAAACACGAGAAATAACCTTTATTAATATTATATTTTATTAAATATCGTGCTCACCCCCTTTAAGTTTTTATAATCTATTTTGTATTCATTTTTAATCTTATTAAATCTTATAATGAAATCAAAATACAATTTCAACACGAGCAGTAAATTTTCATTATTAATTTTCAAAAATAACTTTTATTTTAAAATAAAATAAGAAATGTTTGGTATCATACAATATAAAAATAAAACAAACAAATTTAAAGAGAGCTTGGAACATCAAACTTTGTAAGAAACAATTTGCTTAAATATTGATCGTGTATTTTAACGTAATTTTATAGATAAGTTATTATTAACATTGTACTTAAATGTGGTGTAATCTTTTATAGACATTTATTTACTACATTTATAAACAAATTAAATGCTAACGCTCTTAAATATGCAATTTCAGCGCTAGCAATTTTTATATGTCTTAAAATAGTTAGCGTATTTGTAAAAAAAAAAACAAGCAAACGAAATATTGGGTACACATAATAATGTTGAAATAATAACACCTACTAGCTGAAGTACCCGGTGTGTCCAAGGATGATTCTAATTAAGGCTCTTAAATTTTAGTGGAATTGAACACGAGTTAAGATAAAATATATTTACATTAATTCTTAAATAATAAACATTTCGTAACAACGTTTTTTTTTAACTCTACCGTAGATAGGTTGGTTTAAATTTCTACACACAGTAATATCAATATCTCTCGAATATTTGTAATGAGTACTGTATAATGAGATTTGAAACGTAATTTTTCTCTGAGCTTGGATCTCCCCAGTAGCCTTCTTCCCTTTGGTTCTCCTAAGTACACATTTCCTTCTTCTTTCTTAATACATGCCCCAATCACTCAATTCTTTTGCTTCTTGTTATTGTTGAAATGTCTACTTTAAAGATATTATGCATCTCAACATTTTTCCTAATTCTGAACTCCCCATTTTATTTTATTTTGCACTGTTCCAAGAATGTTCCTTAGTACTTTATTTTCAAACGCTAACGGTTTGTTCTCCACCTTCTTGCTTAACGTTTGCACCGGTACAACAATGTTCCTTAGTACTTTATTTTCAAACGCTAATGGCTTCTTCTCCATCTTATTGCTTAACGTCCACAATTCAAAGCCATTGAGTAGCACCGGTCTTTATATTGTTTAAATACTCTTATTTTTTTTCTTCTATACATTATCCTTGTACAAAAAATTGTATTTAAAGCATAAACAAACTTATTCGCAGCCAATATATCCTCCATGTTTTTGTTATAATTTACTGTTCTTCCAAGGTATTTGAAGGATCTAACTTGCTCAAACTTCTTTATTCAACTGCTAAGGCTGCATTCTCTTTTGGTTTTCTCTTTATAACAATATTTTTGTTTTTTCTTGATCTATTGCCAATCCCACTTTATATGCTTCTTCTCTTAATTTAGCCTCTGCTATTTTTACTTTCTCTCTATCTTACAGGTAGAGAAAGTATGGTGATCGTCAAAAAAATCGAACTCGAGATTTTGATGAATTTTGACGTTTCATGACTTCCTGAATCCGAAAAAGTGGTTTTTGAATTTCTGTCTGTCTGTCTGTCTGTCTGTCTGTCTGTCTGTCTGTCTGTACCTCCAACTAGAGCCTAAACTATTTTACCGATTGAGCTGAAACTTGATATCTAGGGTTTTCATAGGGTTGCCCCGAGGGGTTTTTGGAATTGGATATCTACCCCTAAAATTAAGGGTAGTTTACTGAAGGGAAAAAAGAGAAAAAGTCGATTTTCTCAAAATCGGCTCTAACGATTTTGATTAAATTTCATTTATGAACATTAATAAATATTCCAAACAAAATGGCTACTCTCAATATTTCGGCAAAATGGCTTTAAGGGCTCCGGTCTGATGCGTAAATTAACATTTTTTATAATAGCTCCGAAACTATTTGAGATATGAAATTACTTAGCATTACAAATATGTATATATATTTATAATACAAATATTTTATTCGAAACATATTTTTATAAAATCAATAATTTTCAATCTATACGCAATTATATATATATTTTTAGCTTTTTGGACATTAAAGCTTAAGTATTGCGATCGTAAAAAAAACTAACCTGAAATGTTGATGGATTTCGACGTCTCATGACCCCCCGAACCCTAAAAAATAGTCTTTGCAATGCCGTCTGTCTGTGTGTCTATTAAAACTTAAAATTAAGGGTAGTTTACTGAAGGGCAAAAAGAGAAAAAGTCGATTTTCTCAAAATCGGCTCTAACGATTTTGATTAAATTTCATTTATGAACATTAATAAATATTCCAAACAAAATGGCTACTCTCAATATTTCGGCAAAATGGCTTTAAGGGCTCCGGTCTGATGCGTAAATTAACATTTTTTATAATAGCTCCGAAACTATTTGAGATATGAAATTACTTAGCATTACAAATATGTATATATATTTATAATACAAATATTTTATTCGAAACATATTTTTATAAAATCAATAATTTTCAATCTATACGCAATTATATATATATTTTTAGCTTTTTGGACATTAAAGCTTAAGTATTGCGATCGTAAAAAAAACTAACCTGAAATGTTGATGGATGTCGACGTCTCATGACCCCCCGAACCCTAAAAAATAGTCTTTGCAATGCCGTCTGTCTGTGTGTCTATTAAAACTTAAAATTAAGGGTAGTTTACTGAAGGGCAAAAAGAGAAAAAGTCGATTTTCTCAAAATCGGCTCTAACGATTTTGATTAAATTTCATTTATGAACATTAATAAATATTCCAAACAAAATGGCTACTCTCAATATTTCGGCAAAATGGCTTTAAGGGCTCCGGTCTGATGCGTAAATTAACATTTTTTATAATAGCTCCGAAACTATTTGAGATATGAAATTACTTAGCATTACAAATATGTATATATATTTATAATACAGATATTTTATCCGAAACATATTTTTATAAAATCAATAACTTTCAATCTATACGCAATTATATGAATTTTTTTAACTTTTTGGACATTAAAGTTTAAGTATTGCGACCGTAAAAAAAAACTAACCTGAAATGTTGATGGATGTCGACGTCTCATGACCCCCCGAACCCTAAAAAATAGTCTTTGCAATGCCGTCTGTCTGTGTGTCTATAAAAACTTAAAATTAAGGGTAGTTTACTGAAGGGCGAAAAGAGAAAAATTTGGTTTTCTCAAAATCTGCTCAAACGATTTTGATTAAAATTCGTATCTAGGCGTTGATTAAGATTATAAATAAACTGGCTATTTTCATTTTCCTATGAAAATGATTTTTAGGGTACTTTACAGAAGCGTTAATTTCCGTATCTCCACAACTATTTGAGAAACTAAACAACTTATCATTGCAAAATTGTAGGACTATTAGAAATAAAAAACTTTTATTTGACATATATTTTTATAAAAGCAACAGTTTCTGAGATATTTGCAAATATATTAATACAATTTTGTGAGCTTTAGTTGTAAACATATACTACTTAAGTCTTAACGCAATAATTCTCCAATGCCATAGAGTAATTAAATATAAGTATCTAAAAAAGTATGTTATTTTTCCTTAAAGCTCTTAGGAGAAATGTTTGCATAGCAATGATCTATCTCCATTTTAGACTCAATAGTCAATATTTACATTTTTTATTGGTCAAAATGTATAAATGAATAATTAAATATCAATGCGATGACTTGAAGATCTGCAACACCTTATAAAATGTTAAAATTTTAACCAGAAATCGAAATTTAAATACGAAGTGTTGACCCTTGTGGAAGACATTAAACTGTTTGAAATGTTCTTAGGTGGACAAAGATGCGCCTCTTTTCTCATTGATTATATATCATTGTATATTATTTTATGCGTGTTCTTATGTGGAGTGTTGATGATACAATGTACATTATTCCGTTCAGTAATCTTACGAGTTTATAGAAAGAGAGAGAAAGTCTGTGCGGTGCGCCGTACCATTTATTTAATTCATCTTCTGTTTCCCTAAGCCACAAAGTCCACAAAGCCAGTTCTTTTATTTTCACGCCAGCCCAAAATTGTGTGTGCATTGAGGACACGTGTTTTCAGTGCGTTTTCTAGTACTATATTAAACAATTACAGTCTCTTTGGCTACCCCTATCTCTACATTGAAGCATTCAGAGTCTCTTCTTTCTACCCTCTTTACATTTCGTATTATCTAAATATAACATTAAGAAAACATTATAAAGAAATGTTTAAATAAGGATCGTGATTAAGATAAGATAATGAAACTTTAAACTAATGTATTCAAAATGTATTGTGATAAAAATTAATTAAATGTCATTAAATACATTTACAATTTATAATGATCTCAAAAAGATAAAATGAATATAGAAAAGATTTTAAGAATGTAAAATGTTGAATTTTTAGTTTAAAAAAATCGTAGATAATTTATAAATGTTGAAAATTAATAGGTAGGCCCTATGAGTTGAATTTTACAAAAATGAGAAACAGTTAATTACTGGTGGAAAATTAATCAAAATATGTCTATTGAAGAAATATTTAATTAAATTTATTATTATTATTATTATGTCCAAAATATATTTTGCTATAAAAACTTTAAAAATATTTACTTTTACTCGCGTTTACTTCCATCCCACCTTGAAGCAAGAACTTTTTTTTCTTTGCTAAGATATATATCAACATCTGCAAATGAATTTATAGACACTCTAGTATTTGTTGAGTTAACAAGGTGAGACGAGATTGAAGGTGAATCTATCTCGACCGCGTTGCGAGGAATCAATATTCAATGATATCCCTTGTCCGCGTCAGTTTGTTCGAGGTCGCGTTTCAATCATTGTCAACCCTCATGTCACTTTGGACCAAAACACGAAGGAACGAGCGTTAGACTCACAAAGAAAAAGAAAAGAAAAAAAACAAGTAAGAAAGAGTGAGGGAGACAGACTGAGCTGAGCTAGACGCTAGAGAAAGAGAAGCTCGATGGTCACAATCTGAGCCAAGATTTTGATGAAATGTCATCTTTTTTTTTTATTCGTCACATACAACGCTCATAAGTACATAAATTTGTTCATGATTCCCTTCCGTAGATATGTATATTATATAGTTTTTTTGTTATTTTTAGGCATTTTTGAGTGGGTTTAAGACATTAATGTTGAGTAAGTCTATTTTTAATACTCTCAATATTTTATGAATGCATAAATGCCTAAACATAATTTTTTTTTCAGAACACAGTTTCTGAATGAGAAGCTAATGTTGTAATGAAATTTCTATCCTCTTTCATTGTCTGTTTATAAAATACACATTCCTGGTGAGGCACTGCAACCAGGCTGGAGAGGGTTGCGCTGGGAGGAGATAGCCGGATTTTGTTCATATTCCTAAGTACAGTAATTCTTTCGAAAATTTAAAGTTTTTTTAGAACAGTAATAAATATATAGTAAGTAAATAATAAATTAAAAAATGAAATAGCCATTTTCGAGAAAAAATAATTCAAAGAATAATTATTAGTGAACTACCACACCCCCCGTAGAAACAAATATACAGTTTTATTCTTAATGTCAAACAATTCTCAGAAATCAATTACAAAGAAAATCGTTAGAGTCATTTTCATTCTAAAGACTAAAATCGACTTTAAAAAAACACCCTGAGGTATGATCGTATAGAATTTAAGTAAAAAGTTTGAACAAAATCCATCAAACCGTTTCTAATGTAGCCCCAGCTACAGATTGATAGATTGATAAATAGATAGATGGATGGATGAATAGATAGATAGATAGATAGATAGATAGATAGATAGATAAATATGCAGATAGAAAGCGATAATTGTAAAATCCACTTTTTTGGGTTCATGGACAAGATTTATCATAATATTGAGAATGATTTTGTTTTTTTACGATTATAATACTTTAGCTATATGAGAACTTAAACAGCTTTCATTCAGGTAAAATATAAGATCCTTCTCGCACAACTGGCATTGCTAGCGTTTGATTTTGGCCTTGTATCATTTCTCAGCACCAGAGGTGAACTGGCAGATTCCAAGCGGCCCGAGACTACATATATGATTACCCTTAGCATATATATAAATATCTACCACTGAACTTATGTTTCAGTGTAAGCTTAATTGAGGTTAAGTATTTATATATTTATTATTACCTAGTTAATTTAATCCCGAGGCCATTAAAGCTACATTATGGATAATCAGTTTCTACTTACACGATCAAAAATGCTTCAAAATGCTTAGACAATATTTGGGTGTATTTATTGATATATTTAAGTTTGTAAAATGATCCTTCACTCGCTACTTGTGTCAATAACTAAACATATGATTTTACTTTTGTTTATAATAACCCCAAGAAACAACAAACGGGGTGGTTTTAAAGTTGATGCCATCATATTTGTTCACCAATGAGCGCCTCAGACTTAATCACTCGGATTTTTGATTAAAATTTAATATAAAAAATAATTTAGAATCTAATGAATATATTTATTTTAGTTTGAATAGTTGTGGCAGCCCGAATCAAACCTGCCCACCGGGATATCACCCAGTGTCTTGGTAGCCCAGTCCACCCTTACTCAGCTATAGCAGATAATGTTTGGGTTCAGACAGGTTTTTATTAATTCTTACATTGGTAGTATTGCTTAGCTCATACCTTCTTATAATATATCTGTCGGTGGCCCATTCACTGTCTAAAGAGCTGCTTTTTTTTTTTCAAGTGGAATGTTAAACGCTGGAGGTCATGCGAGCAGATCCAGTCTGTCCAAACTTATATTACACCCGTGTGTGATACCATAAGTTCCACTGAGTAGCTAGTTTTAAAAACATAGCAATGGAATGCATGCGATGGGCACCAATTAACTAGGGGAGAAATACCTTGGTAGGTGATCACGTCACGAGCGATACATTTCTTAGCAATTTACTTGGAGAATTTATATTAGGGATACGAATAAACACGTTTCTATTACTACGTTATGTTGCTATTTGCACGCTTCATTGCCCCTGACTATCCGGGTAGCAGGACAAATCATTTAACAACCACAACAAAATAAAATATCCGGATAACAGAACGAATCATTCTACTGCAACAAAAAAATCTTGGTCTAAGGTGTTCCTCTCGCAATAGACTGGACTGCGGATGAAGGGGATATCGGGGTTTGGATCCCGGTCGCGCGTACTGAGGGTGGTTTCCTTAAATGGCTTTCCACTCTCCTTCCGCACAAATGTGGGTACACCTCCTCTAAAATTCAACCCTCCTCATCCTATCATCTTAATAATTAGTACGTATGCTTATAGAACAACCTGGTAGTAAGGCGCGATGCTAAAAAAAATTGGAAGAGAGATGAATGATATCGTAGCTAACCACAAGCGTGTCTTTGACACTAATTACATCCGCACCACAATAAGTGTCGACCTCGGTGTTCTTGTGGTAAATTGATTGTCTCAGGAGCCGGTGTTTCTGGGTTCAAACCCAGTCAGTGTCAACGAATTTTTCTTGAGCTAGGCCTATACAAATTCATATCACAACTTCCTTCGGAGGCGAAGTAAAGTCGTTGGTCCTATGTCAATTGTGGCATGTAAAATAACCATAGAAGGTACGTGTAGATAGATACCTTTCGCAGCAAAATTGATAGGCCCTTTCGCTCTCACTCATAGAAATTTTCGTGTGTTGATATAATCAATCGGTTCAGAAAGTGCTAGTTGAATACCTCAAATAAATTAATAGTAAATAAATAAACCACCATAGGTTTCTCTAAAAAAACATTCTTCCAATGTTCAGGATAAATCCATCAACAAGTAAGATTTATTCAATCATCCACTTAATTCATCGACCATCCTACAGCAGGTGTGCACCTGCCTCGGATCTAGGAGACTGGGCTTCAACCGGAAGCACTGGAGGTAGTTTTATTTTCACAATGTATTTTCCAATACGCGGGTGAATATCAATCACAACCACTCAAATCCGTTCCCCTTAGATTATAGATAGTTGGATTGCCATATAAAAAAACTCTGCCTGGTGATTCAAGATGTGCTAGTTTTCTTTTTAAATATGAATACAACTTCCCATCAATTCACGTGAGCTATCACGAATTACATTTGTCAGATATCTGAGCTTCTTTTAATGTTGGTATAATTTTCTGTAAGTAATATTTCACTGCGGGGCTCATAACCGCACTACGTGCTAATGCGGGTACACTTTCTCTGAACTACAACTTAAACTATAGTGTTAATAAATCATGGTATTAAACGTAATCAATAAAATCTCACCTGCTTCAGTAGTCGACTGGTCTAAGACGTCTCTCTCGCAATAGACTGGACCAGAAGTTCCCAAACTTTTTATATGGAAGGAGCCTTTGAACTAGAAAAAATACATGCTGGAGCCTCCATCATATTTTTTTACACTAATAATATCACGAACATTCAATAAAGACAGTTAAATTTCACAGATATAAAAGTATAGAACAAACTGAAAACATCACATGTTCTGGCTGCATCATGTCATTTATTCAGGTTTGTAAAAATTGGAAATTCTAATTGCTGATACTATTTTAAAGTGTGAAAAACAATTAAAGAATATTTTTAATTAACTCATGGAGCCTGAGATAACTATGACGGAGCCCAAGGGGTACGTGGAATACAGTTTGAGAAACGCTAGACTGGACTACCGCTGATGGGGAGATCGGGATTTGATTCCCGATCGGGTCTACTGAGGTTTTTTTTTCCAAATTCTTTACCACTCTTTTAATTTACATCCATTACTGTTTCCAGTCTATGGTCCGGGTCAGTTTTTACTTTCTCTCTATCTTACAGGTAGAGAAAGTATGGTGATCGTCAAAAAAATCGAACTCGAGATTTTGATGAATCTTGACGTTTCATGACTTCCTGAATCCGAAAAAATTGTTTTTGAATTTCCGTCTGTCTGTCTGTCTGTCTGTACCTCCAACTAGAGCCAAAACTATTTTACCGATTGAGCTAAAACTTGATATCTAGGGTTTTCATAGGGTTCCCCCGAGGGGTTTTTAGAATTGGATATCTACCACTAAAATTAAGGGTAGTTTACTGAAGGGAAAAAAGAGAAAAAGTCGATTTTCTCAAAATCGGCTATAACGATTTTGATTAAATTTCATTTATAAACATTAATAAATATTCCAAACAAAATGGCTACTCTCAATATTTTATCAAAATAGCTTTAAGGGCTCCGGTCTGATGCGTTAATTAACATTTTTTATAATAGCTCCGAAACTATTTGAGATATGAAATTACTTAGCATTACAAATATGTATATATATTTATAATACAGATATTTTATTCGAAACATATTTTTATAAAATCGATAA
>CABFWB010002615.1:12861-61404 GCA_902151455.1 Timema bartmani | reverse complement strand
CAGTTTCTGAGATATTTGCAAATATATTAATACAATTTTGTGAGCTTTAGTTGTAAACATATACTACTTAAGTCTTAGCGCAATAATTCTCCAATGTCATAGAGTAATTAAATATAAGTAAGTATCTAAAAAAAGTATGTTATTTTTCCTTAAAACTCTTAGGAGAAATGTTTGCACAGCAATGATCTATCTCCATTTTAGACTCAATAGTCAATATTTACATTTTTTATTGGTCAAAATGTATAATTAAATATCAATGCTATGACTTGAATATGTGCAACACCTTATAAAATGTTAAAACTTTAACCAGAAATCGAAATTTTAAAACGAAGTTTTGACCCTTGTGGGCCCAATATTAATCTTTTTTATTTCATTATTTTGTAACCCCCTTTTCCCCAAATCTCCCTTCGTAAGGGATAGTAAGACAAAGGAGAGAGAAAGTCTGTGTGGTGCACCATACCATTTATTTATTCAAGCCATATATTTTTCCACTACTGGCTTGCTAGGCCTTTCTTAGCTTCATATACCTTATACTCTAACTTAAGACTAGGACAGGCACAACATCCAGTCAGCAGTTAATTTATCAATGTGAAAGGGTAAGCCTATATTTCACAAATGATAAATTTGTTTCGGCCATACCGGGAATCGAACCAGGGACTCTTAACTCAGTAGGCAGACAGGCTATCGTCTGAAATAAGGTGTCGGATGCTTTACCACTCTTTCTCCACTGAAATTCGATTACATTTTCTCTAATTTCAACCTTCCTCTTTCCAAGCACATTGGCTTAATTGTTGCATTCGACGTGCTGATAAAATAAAATAATCAAAAACCGCCTTGTTTATGTTTATTTGTTCTTAAATTTATTTCCATGGCGATACGACTTTAGGTAAATGGATTATTAGTCATAACTGGAAAAGATACGTACAAATATAACATAGAAATATTTTCCAACGCCGTGCAAAGAACGTGAGAAACTGACCAGACATAATTAGCGGTTACAGATCATGATCTAGTTTAAAGAAAAGAACTGGTGAAGTGATTTGCTGGTTTCCACGTAACTCGGGTTACTACACTTCTTCGACTCGCTGACTGAGCTAAGGGAATCTTTCAATTACAAAAACAAGCCTATGGAATAGTGACGAAATTATTATTTAAGTTCAACAAGGTATATTTGCAAACGATTCAATAATAAATGGCACGACACATTCGCACAAACTTTCTCATGTTGTGTATTAGGGTATATAGCTTGGAAGAAAATGATCAAAAATAGGTTTTCATTAAACTACCCTTAAGTAAGTTTTCCCATATAAAAACAAACACATCATCTTGTTAATCACAATAAACACTCTTAATATATACATTTTAAACCAAATTGTTCAAATTTTTATTAAGTTAAAGGTTGAGCTATTTTTAATTTGTTTAAATAAAAACGTATTCTTATTTATCATGAAAAATTTAACCGATACCCATTTTGAACCAAATCACTAGAGCAATTGTTTTTAAATATTCAAATTAAAAATAAAACCCTTATCAGTTAGCAAACCTTGAATAAATGTTTCCCCAAAAAACTAGTATACAGTTTTATTTTTCATGTAAAACACTATCCAGATATACATTTGAGACAAATTCAAAAGAGAATTTTCAAAATATTCCTAACTTCCAAAAATAACTCATAGTAATTAAACTACCCTTCGAATTTTTACCCAAAAGTCAAGTACAAAGTGTTAGTTGGTATGTCAAAAACTCCCTAGATATTCATTTTAAACAAAATCGTTAGAGCCGTTTTCGAAAAATTTGTAATTTAAAAATATCACTCAGCACTAAAATAAGAGTAGTCTAGTTTAGTGCTTAGATCAAAATTAAAAAAATTATTGAGGTATTTCCCTATAACATCTAAACATCAAGTTTGAGAAAAATTCATCAGTTTCAGATCTGTGGACAGGGACAAAGAGACAGACATAAGAACAGACATAATTATAAAACTCACTTTTTCGGGTTCATACACACATAAAACGTAAAGATTCATCATAATATAGAGGCAGAAAACACCGGTGGTCACAGGGTATAGGGCGTCAGGCTCATAATAAACTGTAACGTCTAAAGGTACATTTACACCGTCCGCTCGCATTCGCTACCATTCGCTCCTGCTCCGTTCGGAGATGTTCGGACCTGTTCGAATGGCGTTCACATCGGAGAGAACAACTAGATTCGGGGATGTTCGCAAAAGATCGACCCATTCGCAGCTACCCCGGGAGTGTGAATACTCGTGTACCATGGAAGACAGTTATTATGAAGACCATTTAGCATTAGCTTGTTTGGAGGGTGCACTTGTAGTTATGGGGAAAATTAAGTGTCGGGATTTTTACAGAAACATCAGCAATCACTACAATTATTTTTTTTTAAACGACAAACACTAAAGAATAAATAGCGTAGAACAGTTCGCTAGCGTTCGCAAAGTCCAAATGGCGAGACTGTTTACACCGGAACGAATAGAGAACAGGGGAGAGCACGAATTTCCTTTGATGATTCACTCAAAGAATGACAGTGGACGGATCATCAGCGAATGCGAACAGAACATGAGCGAACACTTAGCGAACGATGTTCGCTCCAATTCGCTGACTGTTTACACCAAAGATAATTCTCCATTCGCTGATGTTCGTTCGCAGTGTTCGCTTAATGTTCGCTCCGGTGTAAATGTACAATGCCTTCAGATGGGAAGGATGAGGTTAGACTCTCAGCCGGGCGCACTGTGGTGATTTTTGCACATTTTACAAACTGTGGTTTTCCTCATCTCCATGCTATTGCGGATGCAATTTCCCCGAGATACCCTCTCAATCTCAACCCTCTTAGAATAAGTCTTTGAGGTGAGAGTGTAGGGAAAACGAGAAAAGGTGTTTTTTACACTGTTTATAGCAAAACTTTTTTTTTGTTAAAATTAATCAAATAACTCTCCAGTAAAAACATAGAGTTTAATTTCCTACAAATGGTGATACTAAAAGTTTTTGAATTCCTAGAACTTAACCACAACTTTTTCTCGTCATTTAAAAACTTTTTCATCAAATGCTAATATGCTCATGACAGATATTCAAGAACTTTTAATATTGCCATTTAAATAAAATTAAACTCTATGTTTCTACTGGAGCGATATTTGATTTGATTTGGCCAAAAAATGTTTGCTATAAAAACTGCAAAAACACTGCCCCGAACTCACGATCTATACACTCACACCTTGATAATCGTGGTGTTGAACATACGAACTATTACTACTTCGACAAATAGTTCAGCAATAGAGTATGTGGCTTGCCACCACCAAGAGCGCTAAGCTATTATTATTATTATTATTATTATTATTATTATTATTATTATTACTATTAAGGTGACTGTGAGATGAAATGGAGGATCTACAGTTTAACTTGGAATCCGAACCACGGTTGGAGGCCTGGCATTCCACACATTCACAAGTTGTGATTAATACACGTCTTGTCAGAGGTGAAGGAAGGGTATGGCAATCAGGTAAATCTGTGCCTGGACCGAGATTGACCCTGAACCCCCAGAACAGAAGTTCAACACCTTACTCCTAGGCCACCAGGTCACCCGCTAAGTTAGTACTTTTGAGTTCTACTGCTCTACCACCTGTTGTTTCCTTCTATTGGGAGTCCTTGTTTGAACTCTAATCAGGAACTTCAAAAAGGGTCTTTTTATCTGAAGTATTTGTAACCAAACTATAATTACAGTCCAATTTTCATAGGAAGAACCTTATCTAACAGCTAGAAAAGTTACTTGATCTGATTTAAAATATTCATGCGTCGATCCATTGTGATCTGGAGATGTCACCTTTGATGAATAGTATCAATACCTATAAAATAACATGTTTTCTAAAAGTGTTTTCTACCAAAATCCTTTATCAGGTTTAAAATATGGCCAAAGTTACGTAAAATATCCTCATCGGTGATCAAGTGAACAAAGGTGTCAAGCTTGCCTAATCTGGTTCGTTGGTGATGCTAAACTTCAGTGTTCGAATCCAGGTTGAGCGAACTGAAGAGGTTTATATTAAAGGTTTTCCCATATCGATTTTCAAGGAGCTGTGGAAACATTTCCTCTAAAGTTATACTTTCCTCACCCCTGCCTCATTAGTGTAAATATGTGGATTGCCCGGTTGGGTAGTAATAAGTGGTGCACACACATGCACACGTGATAGGTGCCTTAAAAACAACAACGGATGACTAATGCTACTGTTTTTTGTCAAAGAACTACAGCTCCTCTTGAAATACAAACGCTGACGATGATCACTGTGATTTCTATTATTCTGCGATAAAGCACGTGCGAACTCCATTAGGAACGAAGCAGCTAGCCAATCATCAACTTACCCTGAGTGAAAAACTCCTGTGTGTGCCTCTAATGTCCACCACTGAACGTGGGATCACAGCCGATCCTAAAACACGGGAGTGGTTTTTTTTTATCTCTCAACCCTAACCAAATAAAGGTTGCCAACTTCACCTTTGTTATTCCCTTTCTAAACGGGGCTGCTCTATTTATTTGCCCCTTGTAGGACACGTACTCAACGTTTCTACGTGTGTTCTATTGGTCAGAGAGGCTACTTCTCACCCTACCCCTCCTTCCCTTCTCCTTTCCAAAAGATGCTCTCCTTTATCAAGGTCCATTTGCCCTAACCACCCCACTGGTCGAGAAGAGTTTTGTTGTCAATAAACGCTCCTCTTCAAAATAAATATTGAGCTATTTGGGATGATAACGTCTCTCCCTCTCTCCCTCTCTCTCTCTCTAAGATCACAACCATAGGAAGAATTTGTTTGTTGATCTCCGTCACAAATTTCAAGGGAGTGTACTTTCATTAGCGTGGAGGTAGAGTGATAAATAATTGAGGGGAAAACACCTTGGTTACACTCTGTGGGAAATCGAACTCAGGCCTCCCCTTCGGCACCAAACCATAGCATACGAGACTGACGCCTTTATCCGGATGCTCACCTTTACGGGGGTCCTAAAGGAAGGAACTTTCAGGGCAGATGACAAATACATTTAGAGTGGCCGAATGGCCTAAACTCTTTTAAGGAGTCACTCTCGTGTTAGACTGACCTGCTGAGGACTGGTGGATCGATGCTCGAATCCCGGTCGGGTCTCTTGGGGCCTTTAGATACTTCCTTTCTCAACCCTACCCCATTAGAGTAATTATCATATATGTATATAGCCTGAAGTTAATAAGACGTGGTGATAAAAAAGTGGCTAATATTGATCAAAGTTTATTATATTTTTATAACAACTATCGGACTTGACACAATCTGTCGAAAGTGACTACTGTAGAACACATAATTACTATGGCATAGGAATACATAAAAGTAGATCTATTATTATTTTAAAATAGCTTTTGTCCAAAAGAAAATATTGGGCTAGAATATAAAACTATCGCAATTTTATGTTTTCTATTAAATTTAATTTGTTGGGGCTGGCACGCCCAACACCCTCGCTATGCTCAGTCGGTATATGAGTCTGACGACCGAGTTAACCATCTCGTGCTCGAATCCCGGCGAAAGCCGTAAATATTTTACTATGAAATTTAATTTGTCATGGTAAATCAATAGTCTGAAATTTGGTTGTTGTGTTTATCCTAGGATTAGGGTATATCTAAAGTGGTCTGCACGGGCATTACAAATATTTATACAACATTTGAGACGTAGCCCGGACTTGTACCAGCCAACATTCTCTGGAGCTCCGGTAGATTTTCACAACTTTTCAACCACGTTATAAACCATCATCGTGATTAGATTGCAATTATTGTAAAACTCCCTCTACAGATGGAAGGGAAGGGGGAGTTAATGGAATGACAGACGTCATGCCCCCTTGTTCTCGCTACTACCCTTCCTAATTAAACTAATTAAATTAACGACAGGACTAAAAAAAATTATTTTAAATGCAATACGATTATATGGTGACAGAATGGGCCATGCATGAGATCTATAATATTAATACATAGTTCCCAAATATAGTACACACACATTCCCATACCCAAACCCACAAACACACCTATCCATACATACATTACTCAAATAACATTATTTCTAGCACATATTTATCTGATTGCCAAACCCTTCCTTCACCTCTGACAAGACGTGTATTAATCACAACTTGTGAATGTGTGGAATGCCAGGCCTCCACCGTGGTTTGGATCCCACGTTAAACTGTAGGTCCTCCATTTCTTCTCACAATCACCCTACCATTTACACATTAGCGTAAGGGCGTATAACCCGAACGGGTAGTAAGACGCGGTGCTAATAATAATAATAATAATAATAATAATAATAATAATAATAATAATAATAATAATAATAATAAATATTATTTCTAGCTATGCATCATTTATGAGGATCAAGGATGGCATAGAATATAAAACCATCTCGTTTGCTGTTTCTTTTTGTTGCATAAAACAGTGTCTTCATCCAAAAGTAAAAAAAAAATTAAATACATATAAAATGTTATTACTTTTTTTTTCATTTTAAAAAGTAGCGTGTGGTAGATAATTATTCAAATAATTATCTCAGAACTGTTAACCCGTATTTAATTGTCTACCACCCATCTATATTAATGTATCGTCATATCTGTAGAACGTGGAGACTTATGTTTAAAGTGGACTTAAACAAAGACGTAATAAATGATCATGTAACTGAAATGAGTAGTGGATTAAAATTATAGTAACATTTTGGTAAGAAGAAACTTTTAGAAAAAATTCACTTTTTGTTTCGACTGAAATAATAATAACGTTTTATTATAGTACTAGTGCAATTTTATAAGTGTGGGTTGTATCTATTCAAAGTGACATCTGCTGATTGCAAAACTTGACGTATGAATACGTGAAAGTAGATTTAATAGCTTCTCTGGCTTTCAGACAAGATTCTTCCCGTAAAAATTGTACTGTACCATAGTCACATATGGTGTTAGTGAGTTTAGACATCCTTTGAATTCACTAATAATAAATATAGGAAGGTATTAATGATTCATTAGTGTATAAACCTCTGCATATAGTTTTATATATTTATAACACTCCTTACTGAAATTAACCATGGAACTTAATTTAAATTAGTATATAAGAGGTTACACTGAAAAAACAGTTTTAGTGGTATTTATATTATATAGATGCTAAGGGCCGTGATAATTGTCTTATTGCTTGCTTATTTCTAGTCTTGTCTCAGTAGTCAACTAATCTCCCGGTATACGGGTAACAAACAATTCAGGTCGAATGGGATATTGGCTGACGTTCGAATCTCGACTATTTATGCAGCCCATAGCATTCCGTCAGTCTAACTCTTTCAAAACTTTTCCAGAGACCCCTGAGAATTTCCCTCAACTTGTTTAATTCGTTTCGAGAATGTTTCCAAGAAGTTACCCAAGTGCCTTGGGGAAGCGAGCAGTATTTCATGCGAGGATATAAATAAGTTTTATCAATAAATCGTAACAGCTTCTCCTGTTTGATCGTCTTTAACGAAAAGCTAGGTAAAAGTTTACTCGAATGGATGCCTCAGGTTTTATCAATAATCTGGGACACTTAAAAAATATAATGTATAGCAGAGTCGAACGCTCGTGTATAGTCAGGGCAGTGAGGCTGAGGTTTTGTGACGTCAACGCGGAAAAAACGAAAGCGAAAAAGAGATTATGAACGCTATCCAGTGAGGAAACATATCTAAAGCCGAACCTTCATTGGGATAATCTCATATGACTGTTAAGTAAAAGGGCTTATTAAATTGAATTGAATTTATTAAAATGCCTCCAGATGCGACTATCTGCTGTCATTTTTGACCCGTGGGGGGAATTTTTTATTTTTTAGCCTCACCTTTTACTATCCCTACTAAAATTTTCCTAGCCAAGGTTGGTTAATTAGGCTACTCCATCACACATATTTTAAAATCACGGTGATATGAGTAGGCCTACTTATAATAGTGTGATTTTTACTTCGGCAAAAAGGACTCAGCTCCAAATTGAATTAATTTACCAACGTAAAATGAATATTTGAATAGACATAAAATTATATTTAAGATAGTAATAATATTATTACTATAAATAGCCTCATAAAAATATTTAATATGATTTCAAAGTGTCAGATAATTTTAAAAACAGTTTTTTGGGTCTCTTGTAAAATTAGTGGAAGTGCTGTTGCAAGGTATTTATTTGTGAACAACCAAATTTGATAAAAACTTCACGCTTTCATCGCGCTTGTCTTAACTTTTAATGATTCGATCATGAACCTTGCCTAGTGATTCGTGAGATGGATCTGTTTTGATACCCCTGCGCTTTAACGAGATGCGGTAATATCTAAGTGGTAAGGTTGGTAATGGTTGAAAACACAGCTGGCAGGGGGATTACTCAGTAAGGATGACGTAATCTCAATCGTGCCCTGCCCTACATACTTTGTGATTAAGTTGAAGGTTTCTATGATAGTAATGGAGCCATAACAGATTTGCAGCGATCGGATTGTGAACCGGTTAATCGACACCGGTTAGTGAAGGAATAAAAATAAACACCTATCCGATAGATTTAGGAATGTGGTATCGAAAGAAAAATACTAATACTTTATTTATTTCTATTATAGAAAAAAAAATATCAACTACTTACTCGTATCGAAAGGAAATTATCGATGGCAGTTGGTACTTGGTATCGGTATTGAAATGAAAAGAAGGGGATTTGAACCAAATATAATGTTAGTTTAGTGTTTTATGTATGACAATGTTGATGTATTTTCTCTATATCTTTTAGAATTTTGGTACATGGTACATACCTAATAGCAATAAATAAAACATTGAGTTATGGTATGCTGTTTACCCTACCCTACATCAGATCAGTAAAAAAAAAAAATATTGGGGCCTAGCTATTTGTCTTACTCATTTCTTAACTAAGTAGGAGGAACTCAAACATACTATCAGAGTGTAAGTTTAAGAGGGCTGCTTAAGGTGGAATCGTAGGGCACATGAGAAAAGGTCAATGTGTTTGCAGTTTTTATAGCTAAATATTGTTCTGTGCCAAAATAATAAATTATTGCTCCAGTAGAAACATAAAGTTTAATTTCTTCACATTGCGATATCAACAGTTCTTGAAAATCTGTAACGAGCATAGCGGCATTAGATGACAAACTTTTGAATGAAGAGAAAAAGTTGTAATTACACTCTAGGACACCCTTGACAGATATTCATAATTGTTGATATTACCATGTGGAGAAAATTATTTATTTTTGGCCATAAAAAAGTTTTGCTGTGAAAATTGCGAAAATGCCCTTTTTTTTTTCGCGTTCCATAAACTCTCGCCCTAAGGCGGCCGCCTCTTGTCAGCGAATAAGTATCAATCGCTGTCAGGCCACATGGTTTAAAATACAATGGTTTGTGTCGTTTTCTGGAACTACTTCTCTGTTCTGTCTAAGCTATCCTCCTTTTCGCCCTTCACCTACAACCACTCTTTGGCATTTAATTAAGAAAAAGGAGAGATAAAATTACTAAATTTCTTATCTGAAGGTAAAGAGAAAGGCTCGCTGCTATTTCTCAGATATCTGAAACATTTCTGTTGTGAGCCTATATACAAAATTACTGTATTTGTGAGGAAAGCTAAATCTAGAGTCCTTTTCATCAACCCTAATTTCACAGCTCTGCAAATAGGCTTAAAAAGTCGTCAAAAATGAGCTGGTGTTACATTTTCACACACATTTTTCTATTAATAAAACTCAAACTATAGGGTTGTTAAGGAAAAAGAACCTTGTTGGAATCTTTGCTTGACTATCCTCTCGCCTTAAACATATTAAACTATCTATAAAAATATATAAACTATAAACAAATGATTGTTTCTTTCAATACTGAACCGACACTGGGGTGTAATTATTCCCGTGTGTAGTAATAACATTGAAACTAAAGTATCGAGTAAAAAGTAAGTTATTGTTATCAGAAGGAAAATATCGATATTAGTAAAGTAAAATATATAATTTTCCAAACTCGTAGGTCGACTGGGACTGTAAAGTAAATATTGCCATCTTAATGATCGAGTCGCTAAGAAAGCCGTCTCAATCTCAAATGAACTTAACATAGGACAGTACATCTTAATATACACACAGTCTTAGATATTTACTAATTAGTTATCAGAACGAACATGTAGGCTTATACTAATAGTAAATGTAGTTGAAAGCACCAGTAGGAATCAAACCCAGATCTCTTCGAAGTTGTGGTCAGCCAATCTAATCACTAAACCACAAAAATAGGCCAAAGAATTTAGTTAATTCTCAGGCCGAACTTTAAATTAATTAGAATTTGTACGTAGATTCGTGAACCCACGAAACCACGAAACTATAAGCCCGGGCGAGTAGTAAATATGACGTGAAGCAGGGGAGGGTGGCTACCTTAAACAACTGGACTTAGTTAAATGGTTGATATGCCGTTTTATCTCTCACTAATCACACACACACACCGAAACTTTTATTCCAAAAATTGTGTAGTAAAAAAACCAGTTTGTGCAACTAAAATGTAGCACTAACATTTCCGAAAGTGTAAATATCGGGCATTCCTTGGCAGAGTTGCCAAAATATCACCAAAACAAGGGCGTAAGCCTGCAGGGACAAACATACCACAACATTTTGAGATACATTGAGGCATGAAATAGCCGCTTGCACATTCGCAGGCGCAACCAATAATGTGTGTCGTTTAATTCTCAGGATGCTCCATTTTACGGTAGTTTTTAGTTAGTTAAATTTTAAGAGCACCGAGTCTTCCTGAACTTTCGAGATCCTCGCACATTTTCGATAATGTGGCGGGGATTAGAAAAGTATAATTTAGAGCAGGGGTCAGCAAAGTTGTTCCCGCGGGCGCCATTACAGATTTTAGAGGCCCGCCTTATATTTTGTAATTCTGTACATTTTTTGTTAAATAGTTTTGTTTGATAAATAACAGGATGGTCGTCGAGTATTATTTGAAATTAAACTTCTTTGTTAGTCTATGTATTCATCACTAGTCCTCAATTTATTATTCCATTAATATTTTCATAAATAAGTTTTTAACAATAGGCCCACTTTATATCATGCTTCAAAATTTGAGGCTCAAATATTTAAATCTGAAGAAGGATAATATTATAGTATATGTTTTGTTTATTACAAATAAAATATGTATATTCTCAACTTGTCACTAATAAATACATAAATTAAAGGTGAAAATTCAAATATAAAAATTGACATTTTTTTTGGCGCCCCCAGAGTAAAACATATTTTGGAAAATAACGCTTCATGCTTAAAAGGTTTCCGACCCCTGATTTCGAGGAAGTTTTCTTGCATATGCATGAGGGAAGAGTGGGAAACCATTTAGGATTATTTATTTATTGGGGGTATTTAAGGTGTGAGTGTAGATAGCTTGAGAAAAGGACAATTTTTTTAGAACAATTTTTTTAGAGTTCTTGGAACAAAACTTTTTTTTACCAAAATAAATAAAATATTGCTGCAATAAAAAGATAAAGTTTAATTTTCTTCACATGGTGACCTAAACAATTCTTGAATATCTGTAAATGATGTCCTGGAATTTAATGTAAAATCTTCTTCTACATTTAAAAAGTTTGTCATTTAATGCTGCTATGCTCATGACATATATTCAACAAATTGTTGGTATCACCACGTGAATAAAATTAAACTCTATGTTTTTACTGGAGCAATGTTTTATTTATTTTGGTCAAAAAATATTTTCTATAGAAACTACAAAAACACTTACTTTAACTCGTGTTCCCTACACTCCCACCTTAACGTGGCCTCTCCAAATCAAATAGTTATATCAGCAGTTGTGCGTATAACCCGAACGGGTAGTAAGACGTGGTGCTAATAATAATAATAATAATAATAATAATAATAATAATAATAATAATAATAAATCAGATGACTTACTTATTCTAAAATAGACACAACATTAAACCTCTCGACTATTGGTTAATTCATCTATGTGGAAGGGGAAGCCCCAGTTTCATTAGTGGCTAATTTTTTTGTTATTCCAGGAATCGAGCCTGGAATTCTAAGTTCAGTATAAAGAAGCCCTACCAACTTAGTTAAGAAGTCGGACTCATAGAGAGATAAAAATCTCAGTACACCCGACTGGCTTTCGAACCCCGTAATCAGACCAGACGAAACTGCCACCTTTTTATGCAGGTATGACAGTGTGACAGTGTTGAGCACGTGTAGGAGACAGTGCCACTAATATACCTTACCACTATTTGCCATGTTGCCAAATTGATGGAGTTGTTTTCAAGTTGTTATCCACCGTGAGACCTTGAGAAGTATTTTGAACCTGTGATCAACGAGAGATAGAGGTGCATTAGTTGAGTTGCACATTCAAATGCACTTGCAGTCGTTTGGCAGGGATGTACACTTTTGGCACAAGTAGCTATTCTACATTACAGCCACTACTGCTCTGCATGTGAAGCAACGAATGTAACAACTTTGTAAGCTACAAGTGGAATTCTTAAGGAATACTCAATATATGATCCAATTTAATGCATACCAGCTTATGATTTCTAATTAGTCAAGTTTCATGCTCCAAACTGATAAAGACTAGTATAACGAGTAGGCAGGCTAACGGATAAAGGCGTCAGTTTCGCTTTATCTATTTCGTAATATTGATATGAGGTTAGTCTTAGAATTTCAGAATGGTGGCGTGAAGGCGTTATCCCTTGATGATTTTCCACTTGCTCTCCACTCAAATGCGTACACATTTCCTTTAAATTTTACCATCCTCTTTCCTATCCCATGAGTGTAAATCTGCGAATATTCCAGATGGATAGTAAGACTCGCAAAGGAGGAAATTAATGCTAAGCGTCTTACCTCCTATTTTAGCTATCTACAGTCCCCACTCCCCACCCCATTCTCCTCAACCCCCAGTGCAGATTGTTGGGATCAAAAACTAATCTTTAGCGTCCGTGCCAGTTAAACTCACTGGCACTATGCTAATTCTCCAAAAAGCACAACGTTTTGAAGTAATCGGGTATTAATGACTTTACTTTACACCCATTATTGTTTCCAGCCTGTGTCCTTGGTCAGTTTTTTTATTCAAGCCGTATTATATTTTCCACTACCGACTTGCTAAGCTGGTTGTAGCTTCATACGGCCTATAATCTGACTTAAGACTAGGACAGGCACAACATTCAGTCCCCAGATATTTATTCATTACTGTGAAATTGTAAACCCACATTTCGCACCCGAATAATATATTTTACGGCCATGCTAGGAATCGAACCCTAGATCTCTAGCTCTACAGACAGACACGCTACCGACTGAGCTAAGGTGACGGGCTGATATTGATGACTTGGGTAGTTTAAAAGAATACCAGTGAGCACGTGGGGTAAATATCAGTCTCATCATATCTGGTTCACCAGCGAAGAGTGATTATAATGTTTATAATACGGTGCAAAATTAATATATATAAACTGTTAAAACAATTTAAAAACCGGTCAAATTACTGTTTAGGTTCCTTTTGGTTATCCAACTCTGACAGTTGATTGCTGACTTAGTTTACTGTAGCAGTTTAGTAGCGCTGCTAGCATACCTTCCACAATACCCACTGGGATCATTGTTTATCTTCTGACACATCTTAATCGCATTAATATAATCATTATATAGGTAAGAAATTTATAAAAATTAAATCAATCACGCGGGCTTAACGTTCCGCTCGTCTAATTGGCCGGTTATGAGGTCAGTATCCAAATTCCAACTAGGGTTTCTGGATTTTATTACCCAAATGGTTTTCCCCTTCTTCCTCCAAATAAAGGTACATTTCCTGTAAATTATACCTACTCCACAATGTTAATTAAATGAAGATATCTCAGACGAGAAGTAAGACGATTCAGTTAAAATAATAATTTAAAAAGTAGGCTGTGAACGCTTTTATGTTATCAAAGGATCGTGATGGTGTCCAAAACAAAAATTGGGGTCAAACCCCGCAAAAGGTTCGGAAACCCTTGACCTAAACTAACAGCCCTTGTAGCAACAAGCGATTTCAAATGAACAGTCGAGAGTGCCAATACCCTTAGTAATCTAAAATGAATATGAAAAAACAAACTATAACAAATAAACCAATCAACTATAAATTGCATTAAATCCCTTTGAAGTTTTTTTAAACGTTGGCACTTTTGTTTTATCAAATCGATCATTCGTTAATAGTTGGCGCGGAGTGTGTGGCTTAAAGCGTGAAAATCCAATGTCCTCCATAACAATGCTCATTATTATCATCCCTGAATAAAAAAAACAGGGTTCGTCCAGTTCACTGTGATGTTGCACAATACGATCAGGAGAATATAACCGCGAAACAATCAATCTACACTTTAGTAATCCTATAAATGAAAACCTCTCCCGGCGCGGTCTTTATAAATTACCTCCTTTATTCTACCACTACATAGTTTACATTATTTTTTTAATGATATTTATTTGAAAGGGGAATAACGTGAAACTTAATAAAATAAACTAACTTGAAATGGTTGTTGAACCATTGTTTTTGGTGAATCAGTAGCGATCATAAAAATAAACTAACTCGAAATGGTTGTTGAACCATTGTTTTTGTGAATTGTACAGTAACGATCATAAAAAGAAACTAGCTCGAAATGGTTGTTGAACCATTGTTTTGGTGAATCAGTAGCGATCATAAAAATAAACTAGCTCGAAATGGTTGTTGAACCATTGTTTTGGTGAATCAGTAGCGATCATAAAAATAAACTAACTCGAAATGGTTGTTGAACCATTGTTTTTGTGAATTGTACAGTAGCGATCATAAAAAGAAACAAACTTAAAATTATTATTGAAATATTATTTTGATGAATCAATAGTGATTATAAAAAGAAACTAACTCGAAATGGTTGTTGAACTATTGTATTGATGAATCAATAGCGATTATAAAAAGAAACTAATTCGAAATGGTTGTTGAACCATTGTTTTGGTGAATTGTACAGTAACGATAAAAAAGATATTGGCTTAGAATGGAAATTCCGGCCTGTTTTTTTATTGGTTGAAACTATACAAAAAATGATGGCAGAATATAAATAAATACTATAAATGACAAAGCAAGTTAAACATATATTTTATAATTTTATTACAGGAACTTTATAATCCATTTTATTAATTTAACAAGCATATTTGATATATTTGTAATATATAGAGAATATACTGTATATTACAATATACAGTCATTATATATTTCAATATATATGTATGTATTGTAATTAATTATTACTCTCACGTGGCCTCTCTGAGAAAGAAGGTATTATGATAGTAAAAAATAGTCACACTCTAGACTTTGATTACGAGTATGTCGACGTTTCATAGCCCTCTCAACACGAGAAAGTGTTTTTTGCAATGCTGTCAGTCTGTCTGTATCTCGGCCTACTAGAGCCGAAACTATTTTACTGTTCGGCCTATAACTTGGTATATTTTCATAAGATTCCGACAAGGATATTTTTGGAATTAGATATTCAACCCTAAAGTTAAGAGTAATTTATTTAAGCGCGATAGAAAAAAAATCGATTTTTATCAAAATCAGCTTCAACAATTTTGATTACAATTCGTATCTGTACTGTTTAGCACTACAAATGAAATGGGAGTTGTCATTTTTCCGAGAAAATGATTTTGAGGTTACTTTACATAATCGGAAATTTTAAATTGTCTTGATCATATTTCCGTAACTCTTTGAGATAGAAAAAAACTTAAAATTTCAAAAATAAAGGACTAATAAAAATAAAAATAATTTAATTTGAAATATAAATTTTTATAAAACCAATATTTTTCGACCAATAAACAAATTAATGTATTTATTATGAAGGTCTTTGAAATAGGAAATTGATTGTAACGCTCTTTGGTGGAGAAAGATGTTCCTCTTTTCTTAATGCTCATTCTATTCCCTCTCTTTCTATTTAATACATTGGTATCTAAGTGTAGGAGTGCTTAGGTGCGTCAAGCTAAGATGCAACCCGTTTTGTAAATTATCTTTGAGTTCACCAAGTAGACAACTTCATTAAAACATGAAATAATGTTCATATTATTCTTGGAGACGATTGTAGTTCATCCTCTCATCCCTCACAAAATGTTCTGACGTTGTCCTAGTTTTACTTGTGTGTTTACTGTTGCTGTTTTGAACCAAACTGTACCATTTCTTCCTGGCTGGCCTTTACGTTTCAAGCAACCTTGAATTCATGCCAAAAAACAAAGATGCAATAAAACTACAAAATTTAGCAGAAAAAAAGAATAAGGACAACAGAAGAAAATGGTTAGGAAAGAGTTGGGTTATGTATGCCTGGTTAGATTTAGTTTTGGTTCTTACATGTGCAGTTGAAAGTTCACAGGAAAAACCTTATCTAACAGCTGAAAAGTTACTAGATCTATTTTCACTTATTCATTCGTCAACTATCACTCTTGATAGATATTATTAATAACCCATACAATAACACTAATAATAAATTAATGTGTTAACACTGTTGACAAAAAAATAAAATATATAAATATTTTCTAAACGGTCCTTTCTACCAAAATCCACTATAGGATGCAAGTGCCCTAGTGATCTCAGCCGATGCCATGATCATTAGTGTATCGTGCTTTATGTAAAAATACGTTTAACAAATACTACCCGCACCGGTGGGTACTTAGGAAAGCGTTTTAGTATCGTCTTGTCTGGTTTGCAGAGAGATTGGGGTTCGAATATCTTCCCTGTGCACTAAGTTTGTTTTCTCCTAGATGGTGTTCCACTCTTCCTCTAAGCAAATGCGGACACACTGCCTATAAATTCAACCTTACTCATATCTAACACATTATTGTAATTAGTGCACATGCGTATAACCCAAATGTGTAGTTAGACGCGATGAATATCATATTATTTTTAGAAAATTCTTAGCGAAATGTGTGTCGCTCATTGCATTATATATTCACCTGACAAACGAGAAATGTATACGACCGGAAAAGTTTATTTTTATTTTAAAACGTTATTAACTCTCATCCTTAAATTACTCGTAGCTTAGAAGCACTTTTGGTCAAATCGACTCAACTTTATTGAAATAAAGTATGCAAGAAATCTCATTTGTTTCGAGAGAATTTTTGTTTCTTAGGTATCTGCCTTATGTGGGGTGACAGGTTTTCATAAAATTGACAGCTATTTAATAAATTTGAGCCTTTTTCCATTACCAAAGATATTTACTGAGTTATCCATAATCTCAATAATACCCGTTAGTTTTAACAAAAACAGTATTTTCAGTGGCCAAGTAGTAAATGTACAAACAAATGCTACTAGTGTGCACTGACTTGTTGAAGATATGTGGTTTTTTAGTTGATACGATTTAAAACATGGGCTATTTAACGGCCTGATATACGTTGTAAGGATAGGGAATGTGGTTTTAAGGAAGTGCATCCGCATTAGTACAGAGGCATATTGAGAAAATCACAGTGATAAATTATAGGTGGACAACTCACCTAATGTCGCCTAATTAACCAAGATCCGAAACTATACCTCCCTGTCACCAGCAATCCATTTCATCGCGAGCATGATGTATTTTGATCAGGGGAAAAAACAAACAATTGTATCGAAGAAGATTCTCCAAAATGTGTTTTCTGGGAATTGAGCTTGTGGTTTGGAAAACCATAAAAAAAAAGGGGCCAATTAATTTGATCATATTTTATATTTGCGTTATTAGTTATTGCATTAATCATTTTTGAAATTTATCCAAGGGGCTTTGCACATAGCTCGTACAATCGATCTGAAGAATTGTTGATAGTTTAGCAAATTAAGGGAGTTTTATTTTTTCAAATCCCTTTATGTGCATTCTCTGGAGTTGATAATTAATTTGAATGCTCAGAACGTAACACATTTATTTCTAATGTAGGTGATGATTGATGTTTAGTCGTTGATTAATGAAGTTGTGACAATTTTCATATAAACATATTTAAGAAATAATTATTTACGTATAGAATTTTTATCAAGGGCAAAAGTGGGTCAGAAATATAATATGTATTTAAAAAATAATTATTTCATCCTTTTTATAAGAGATATGTATTTGTGTTTGTGTAAATCATTATAGTATTACGACCAAAGTTCTTCTTAATGTAAAACATACATACACAAATTTATTAAATAAAATGTTATTGATTTGGAAATTATTATTATTACCACAAATTTTACTTGAGAAAAATGTAAATTATTACAATAGTGCCAACAGAGAGCTTAAACATTTTAATATTGTCAAATTTTCTAAAACACAATCCCATACACACACGATGTTTTTGTTACGAAGAATATATGCGCGTTCTTTCATTCCGTTTAAGAAGGTGGGCTGACGTCATTCAAACTCCCAGATGTTTTGCACGCTGTGTATCGAGGCAACGTATAATTTGAATCAACAAATTGTAAAAAGATTCAACGACCCCTGTTTTCAGCAGTAATCAGATGTTTAAAAAATAAAAAATAAATTTCAAAACTTGTAATAATGATTGAATATAGTCCAGTTGCTTTAGGAATAGTCTTTAAGACTACTATTTATATTATAAATATAAATGTAGTGAAGCAAACATTGGCAAAAGCTTACTATAGTTATATTACATTTGTACAAATTTACATTATTATAAAGATACAGCCACAAAACATTGGCTGTTGCGATACTAAATATGTATGGTGTTAATACGCAAAGCTATTTATTACGACTTGACCTAAATGATAATCTTACTTTTACAAAAAATAGCGATTTGCGTATATTGTTTTGTAGAGAGTTGAGGTTTACGCTAGCATCCCAAGGAGTTCTTGGATAGAAAGAGTTTTTCATGTAAATCCCAAAAGAATCTTATAACAAATCCCAGTTATAAAATTTTGTATTAATCTAATTACTTCTTTTTTTTTTAATTCAAGATGAGATTTATTGCTGACACATATTTCGTTCTTCTAAACTTGTAAAAAAGTCAATTTTTATTAATATCAAAATATGCTAAACTCTTATATAACATTTTCCACACATTTACATCAAGTCAGGATGGCCGAGCGGTCTAAGGCGCTGCGTTCAGGTCGCAGTCCACTTCTGTGGGCGTGGGTTCGAATCCCACTTCTGACAGCTTTTTTTTAACTTTTGATGAATTAGTTGTTTGAATTTTAGTAATTACCTATGTTACAAAATTTTGGGGTCATTTATTTTTTATGGCCATGAATTGGAAAATAATAATTTGATTTATTGTCGAACATTTTCTGGCACTGACAAACTTAAATAGCCCTCCTTCACTACCACATTTATTATTAAGACCCCCTCCCCATATTATACATCTACGGCAACGTTTTAATAACTTGGTAATCTCACCTCAATTTAAATGTACATTTGTTTCAAATAGTTTTTAGTATGTATAGAAAAAGCAAGCTACTAATGTATTTATTTGAAAATACAAAGCTGATTCCTTATTTTCCAATATTTGGCCCATATAAATAAAATTTTTACTCTACTTTTGAAAGTTTATTTCAAAAACTGATTGCAAAGCAATGTAAACAATATTCATAGAAAAATGAGAACGACTAAAATGTAATTTCGGTTTGATGGATTTTTAATTTAACATTTGATTAAACTTGCGGACAGCTTACAAGTGAAAGAATTTTCATGAGTGTGTATGCTTTGAAGGGGTGGTGTGGGAGGGGGGAATAAATGGGGCTTTTTAATAGATCTATATTACTTTTAGTATGATGCGAGAGACATGTTGCGCAGTGATTCTGTGCGCAGCCAACATAGCGCGTGGCGCCCATTTCCATCGTCTGCTTGCCGCTCCGCCCATAGCGGTCAGCGCTACCAACACTGAAGCGAGAAATCACGCTACGTTCTGGTGTAAACATTGTCGTGAAAGGTCAGTGGAACTTTGTGTTTATAATGGCAAAAGGAGTAGGTGTATGTTCTAAGGCTGGGAAATTCCCAGCTGTCTCTTGTTAGAGTAGCGAACTTGCTCTCTCTTGGTAATACAATTAGTTATATTTAAAGTACATTCGTAGACACACAATATGATAGGCTATTTTATTATCATATTGCGTTCATCTCTTATGTTTGTTTTTTTGAATAAATACGTCTATTAGTTTTTTTTTTTGTTAATGGAACATTTTAAAGACTAAATTATATGTGTTTTTGCCTACCTGAAAGGGCAATTTTAATTCTAGTAGTAATCATTTCAATAGTAGCAGTGATAACAATATACCATAATTTATTTCAGCAAAGTGAGTCATAAAACCTTAAGTGAGTATTCAATCAAACTATACCATAGCTACACTAATTAAATTTATAAAATATCACAAACATACACCTACAAGAGCCCATCCGACCATCGATTAACTGGGATACTAAATACAAGATTGATAAAGTGTTTTTTTCAAATGGTTTTAAACTCTACCTCCACAAAAATATGGTTACACTTTCTCTAAATTATTCCTTCCTCATACTTACCCATTCGTGTATTTATCTCGGACGGTAGTAAGGCACAGCCCTCAGATAATGTTCCTGTTATTTGTATATACAATTTTTATTTAACAAAAGTGGTAGCATAAAAAAGTTAAATTGCGTCAAATCACGGTTATCATTATATAATTTTATATTTTATAATTATTATTGTCTAGTGTATCTTTAGAAATAGAACGTTTAGTTATTCAAAGTCTATACTATGAATTTATATTATGTAGGCTATATAAATAATTACAAATACATATTTATTGTTTTAGATTTCTTTGATATGAATCTCTATTGTTGCAACCATTTAAGGATGTAAATTTTATGCGAGTGACTGTCTTGAACATATATAAATGTATAGCAAGGACAGTGCAGTTAAGGTAGCTATGATGTCATGAGGATCCCTGTAACTACAGGCGTTTGCACTAACGGTGTTTGGTCGGAGCCTAAAGGTTTGTAGGAGAAATAAAACACGATTTCCATATTATATATAATATAAATAATAACATATTATATGTTTATATGCATAACATGATCATTAGAATATAAAAATAACCACTACAATGAATTAGAATGCTTGAATTTTCATAAACGTTATGAAATAAAATAACACACAAAATATGTGTTACGCTTTTTATATTTTCGTTATTTACGTTAAATATACCGAGATAAAGTGCTTTACTTGAATTTGATGATATTAATAATCTTGCTTCCACCAAACATGTCAAATTTTTGACATAGTTTTGTATTTGGTTTGGAGTTGATCTAGTAGTGCAATACTGTCAAAAGTTGGCCATTTTCGGTGAAAGCAAGATCATAAATATCTAAATATCATAAGATTCAAGTTGAGTACTTTATTTCGGTTTTAAAACCTTATCACGGACAAGAGACAAAAAAAAAAAGATGCTTTCAAATGTACAATTCTGTCTACTATACTATTTCCTGGATTCGAAACAAGATATCTTAAATATGCAGTCACCTTCATCTACAACAGATCCAACGTCTGCGCACAGGGGGAAGCAAGTAAGTCCAGTGATATAGTGAGTGGCCCCTAGTTTTATTCCAAACTGTACCAAATATGTTTACTTAAAAATTGGATTTATTTCGTATCACTAAATGATAAATTAACGAACTGGATGAGTGATGGTGTGTTTTTCTTACAACTGATTAGAATAAGCTGAACAAAAGCATACCAACAAAAAAAACACTAATCACAGTAACGAGAAAATTAATAAAGTTTATATGCGTACAAAATATATACAGGTGGCCCAATAAAAAGGTAACCGAAACTATTTTATTATCATGTAATTGATACCGTTCAATCTTGTTACAGACATGTAGGCAGATGAGTTAACAATGCCGCAGAAGAACGTTTCTGGGCTGTTAAACATTATTTTCGCAGCTATGGTGCTGGACGGAACAATGGACCATCACTGCAAATGGTGATGGATGGTTTTGTAGAAAAGTTTAATTAACATAATATTTATTCACATTATGTAATTGACAAAGCGTCTGGTTAGTTTAATGTGAACTATCATTGAGATTAGTTCACAGGTACATGTTTAACCGGATTAATCAACTCTGGCAAACGATCAATTTTCTGAATGATCCTGGCTCGATCCCGGTTGATGCTGAATAACATGTTTACTATTAATTTTGTTTACGGTTTCGTCCTGCTAACAAATTAGAAATGTCTAGGGGCTACGATTGGGTGTGTATTCTCAGCTTTACTCTCCTACATTAAGTTAGTCTGTAAGTCATTTGTGTCGGATGTGTGTAGTTGTTTGCATAAATGTAAGTAAATTACTCCAATATGAAAACGACCGTGGCTTCACCAATTATATTCACACACCATCAATGTATTTTGGTTTTTCTTTATTTCAACCTTTTTGGGATTTTCCATTTTTTTTCGACATATTATTATTATTATTATTATTATTATTATTATTATTATTATTATTATTATTATTATTAAAGGATAATAGCCAGTAACAGAATTTCACTAGCTCAGAAAACCATCCCAACTCCCGAGCTTAGTCGGTAACACATCTGCATACTAGTTCGATTCTCAAAATTGTCGCAAAATTTTATGTTACTGTGTTTAGGAAATTAAGGTTTTCCCTTCCCTAATGATTATTATTATTAGCACCGCGTCTTACTACCCTTTCGGATTATACGCACTTACGCCAATGTGTAATGCTAGGGTGATGAGATTAAATGGAGGACCTACAGTTTAACGTGGGATCCGAACCACGGTGGAGGCCTGGCATTCCACACATTCACAAGTTGTGATTAATACAAGTCTTGTCAGAGGGGAAGGAAGGGTTTGGCAATCAGATAAATCTGTGCCGGGATCTAGGATTGAACCACGGACCCCCAGCACAGAAGTCCGACACCTTACCACTAGACCACCAGGTCACCCATTCATAGTGATGAATTGAAGGTTTGAATACTGGGTGTTTTCCTTGTTTTAAAGGTTTTTTTTACTAGCAAAAATAAATCTAGTACAGCACACTAAAAATGCATAAAACAATTTTTTTGTAAACGAGGGAAATGTTATGTAGAAGCAACAGGCACCTTTATATTATTTTCAAGAAATTTATCAGAGGAGCGTCTTTTGATAAAGAACTAACCTATTTTTTAAAAAGTTAACATATTTTTTGTAGTTGACAAAATAGGGTCATGAATGAGGAAATTAGCTTAGAGCTGTGTTTACCAAACTTTCGCCATTCACGTAGTTCTCTTGGGAACATGATTTAGCCAGCGTACATCTTCCAGCTCTTCATTTTTTTTTAAAAAGAAATAAATACCAGATATTTTGTTAGGTGTAAGCGGTTGTTTTCAATTTTGATAAAGCTTTTGTTATAAACTAAACAAAGTTGTGATAGAGGTAAAGAAAGGCCTACAAAAGTCTATTACGTCACGTCAAGATCTGCGTTAATTTGTTCACTATACGATAAAAAATGTATCAATAAAACTCATTGGGGTGTCACGTACCCCCTGAAATATTTCGTGTTTCCCTGGATGTAGGCATACCACAGTTTGAGAAAAACTGGCTTAGAGGAAGTTAAATCATTGAAAGAAGATGAGAAAATCACACTGATAAATATCATGTGGAAAATCTACTCCAGTGCACCCAGCTTATTATCGAATTTGAACCTCCCAGTCTGAGTAAATAGTCTATTGCAAGACCAAAACCTTGGGTCGTGTGATCACCGTTACGGGGAAAATTTTAAAAGAATAAACCTAATAATGTTTTTGGAAATAACCTCGTACTCATTCATATATCATCAGTGAACGTTAGACTGATTCTATTTGGTAAAATTTGCGGTCTTAACATTCATTAAGTGCTGGTCGGGTATCACTGCACACGCTCGAAAAGTTAGTTAACTTCATTGTACTCACAGGGTGTAGAAGTAAACCATGACCTACGCAAACCACTTACTATAAAGGTTAGGCCAGCAAACATAAGCCCCAGTAAGCAAAAGTCAAATAAGTAAAGCTACTGAAATGTCCTCAAATCATTTTGCTCATGAGATATAGTTCAATTTGCATAGTAAGATCCTTTTAGAAAATACTAACTTTTTCTTTTGCTATTAATAACTATTATAATTAGTGTTATTTTAAGAGATTGATAATATTTGTCAAAAATGACAGCTGTGGATCATATGACTTGTCATATGAATACATGAAAGTAGATACAATAGCTTTTCTAGCTGTCAGATAGGACCTTCATACTAAAAATTGAACAATAGTGTGGGCCATCTCTAATTTACTTATATATTATTGTATGAATTATTTTATATTTGTTTCCTCTATCAAATTTCAAAACAATACTTTGAAACAACTATTAATTTAGACAATACATTTCTTCCATAAATATAACGTTTTAATTAAAGTGTTTAATAGTTTAAAACCAAATTTAAAATTAAGGCGGCCATCTCGGTTGGCGAGAAAGTATCAATCGGTGTTAGGCCACACTGCTAAAAGTACAATGGACTGTGTTGTTTTCTGGAACTACTTCTTTATTCTGTCTAATCTTATACTCCCTTTCACCCTTCAGATAAAACCACGCTTTTTCATGTCAATAAGAAATAGGGTAAAGAAAACTACGAAACGTTTTATATTAGGGTAAAGAAGAAATCTCACTGCCAGTCTCTAATATCTAAAAAAAATATGTTGTGAACCTATCTATAAATTACTGTATTTGTTAGCGGAAGGCTACATCTAGAGCCCTTTTTCATCAAGCCTAGTCTCATAGCTCCACAAATATGCTTAAAAAGTTGTTGAAAATGAGCGAATGTCACATTTTCACACAATTTCTATATTAATACAACTCAAACTATAGGGTGGGTGGTTAGAGGAAAAGAGCTCTGTTGGAATTTTTAGTGTCAACAATATTTTTAAGTAACGCATCGTAGAATTAAATATTGTGTTAGAGCTGAACGTCTGCGCGGTAATTTCTCTCTTACCGAGGTGGCCCCCTTAATATTACAATGTAATAACACTAGAATTACATAATTTCTCCACTCATGTAATTTTTAAAAATATGGTTCGTACATTTTAACCCTAGGATTTTCGTAACGGCTTAATTTACGAGTTCATGGTGAGGAGATTAGTTAGAAGAAACCCACTTCGGTGGCCGCATGGTCAAAGGCACTACTCTCGCAGTAGACTAGACTACCGATGACGGGAAGCTTGAAGTTCGAATCTCGGTTGGGTGTACTGAGGGTGGTTTCAAGATGGCTTTCCATTCACCCTCCATGAAAATGCGGGTACATCTCCTCTAATTAAAACTTTCCTAATCCCTAAAACCATCAGCGTAATTAGTGCATAAGCATATAACCCGAACGTAGGAACGTGTACAAAAATGTTGGACTTGTCCAGTTTGCTTTGACAGTGACTAGGTCAACGTTTGAATCCTGGCAGGGTGTAAAGAGGGTGGTTCATCCTAAATGTTTTCCCCACTTTCTTTTTCTCAAATGTGAATACATTTCCTTCAAATTCAACCTTCCTCTGCCCCTCACCGTTAAAGTCATTAAAAAGCGTATAGCAAAGACTTGTGGCAAGACACAGTGTAAATAAAGCCACATAACTATGAATGAGTCGACCTTGGCGGTCTTAGGGTAAATGAATCACCTCAGGGTTCAAACCCAGTCGAGGTCAACGGATTGTCCTTGAGTGATAATAATCCGTAGCACAACTTACTTCGGAGGGGAAGTAAAGCCGTCGGTCTCATGTCGATTGTGGCATGGAAGGTAGGTGACAATACCTTTCACTGCAAAATTGGTAGTCCCTTTCACGCTTGCTCATAGAAATTCAGTGTGGAAGGCAACGGGGCACCACCACACTTCCTGAACTCCTCAGCACATGATATTTCTACCAGATGGTGTAGGCAGCACTAACCAGCCGAAGGGCGAGTGCAGGCCCGGCTTTAGATGGATAGAAATCACATAAAACCAACCTTCGTGTTGTTTTAAGAAGAAAAAATATGAATGGTGTTTTAGCTCCTACAAATTTTTCTTTGGAAACTATTTTTTCGTTATTATTAATTTGTGGAATTCAACGTGAACTTTCTGAACCATCTGATCAAATTAGCACACGACTTACAAACTAAATTAACTATAGAAAAACCACCACACCCAGTCCAAAACCGATAATTCATCACTGTGAAATGGAAATACCCAATTTCACCAATGATAAAGAATTTCAGACTTGCCGGGAATAGAACCATCGACGTTTAGTTCAATATACAGATGTGTTACTGATTGGGTTAAGGTGACGGACCTGTAATAGCTGTTTGTGAATATTTGAATATATATTTTTGTAGCTTATATTATTATTGACTTCAAATGCTAGTAAGAAGTGTAAATGAGTAAAGAGGATAGAGATGGTACTCTACTCTACCTATAAAATAAACACAATCTAAGGTACATAGTTGTGTTGTGTGGTTAGCGCAATATAAGCGCTATTAAACGGCCGCTGAAACTGCAGCATCGCGCCTGTCGCCCAAGCTAGCTGGTTTTCTTTGCCGACAGTTGGCAACGTTCACGCCATCAAACCCCTCCATCCACAGAAATCCCGGCTGAGAGCCAGCTACCATACCGCGATCAGCTAGCTACTCGGCTGTTTTGGCTCTGTTGTAACACAAGTCCGTCTCGTTATTCGTGCATAGTGCGAGAGATTATTATACAAAAATTAAATATAGGAAGATTTTCCGCTAGATTATTTACAGAGGAGTAATAGTTGTTATAGTGTTTCAATTAGTGTACTCGTGTTATTGTGTTTTGTGGCTAATAAAAAATAAATATATATATATACTTTTTATGCTGTCTTTTCTCTATGTGTTTGTGGACATAATTTAAAAGGTAAGACTCTATTTATATTTTTTTCCAAACAAAGCAGTTTGAGTATTCGTGCTTAAGAATAAGTCAAATGTTTTGTGATTAGGTGAATAAAAAAGTGATTTATGACCTTAAAAGTGAATGTCACCATCTTGTAAGTAAACAATTTCTATTTCAGTGCACCACCTATTTTTAGGAAGGGGAACTTTTTTTTTTTGCCAGGTCAAAACTTTTGTAATGGTAAACCTGTTTAATTCATTCACAAAAATATACCCAAGTTGTATTCATTTTGAGGTACGATTAAATTTGAGAACTATATTCGGCGGGAAGACATTGACCTATATAGTTTGTACGTGTCGTAATAAAAAAAAAAGGGTGATAAATAGTCTGTAATAGAGGCATATTTTACTGATATTTCCATGTGTTAAGAGGAAATGTTGAAAATGGTATAATAATATTTATGGTACGTTATTATAAATAATGTCACATTAAGATTTTTGGTCTTGTGTTACTGCTAAGCTATATATATATATTTTTTTTTTCTATGTCTTAAAACTCTAGCTGCTCGTTTGCAAATATTTTAAAATAATAGTCTGTTGGTATTATGTGTATGTTAGATGATTGTGATAACAACGAATAGACATATAACTTAAACGAATAGTATGTTTGCTTGGTTATATAAATTGTGCCAATGTCGTTGCTGCTCACATCCATAATACCATGGGTCACGCCGCCACTAGGACATGACCTTATAATTAGAAACGCGTTGTTATGTCACACATACATACATGCATGCATGATACTTGATGATAGGAGCTAGGACACGTCTAGACAAGATCATCTCTCCTTTAATCACATATTTCCTTTACGACTTTAATTGACTCTCTTTTTAAAATTTATTGTTGGTTCTACCTTGTTATATTAAATACATTGTTTATATTTTTAAAATTTATTGTTGGTTCTACCTTGTTATATTAAATACATTGTTTATCTTTTTAAAATTGATTGTTGGTTCTACCTTGTTTTATTAAATACAGTTTAACTGATCATTTTTCTTTTTTCTTTTTGACCCCTCGTAGAGAGAAATATTGTGATCGTAAAAAAAATCTAACTTGAGTTTTTGATAAATGTTGACGATTTATGTGACCCCCTGAAACCAAAAAAGTTGTTTTCGCTTTGCCGTTTGTCTGTATCTCGGCCGATCAAGCTAAAACTTGATATCTAGGGCTTTCACAAGGCTCCCGTAATGAGTTTTTTGGAATTAGATATCTAATCCTAAAATTAAGGGTAGTTAACTGAAAGATAAAATCATTTTCTAAAAATCCGTTCAAACAATTTTGATTAAATTTTGTATCCAAGCAGTGTTTAACATTATAAACAAAACGGAGCATCTCAATTTCCCATGTAAACAACTTTACAAAAGCGGAAATTTCCCATTTTGATCAAATCTCCGCAACTATTTGAGATACGAAATAACCTAGAGGTAATTGTAAAGTTGTAGTACTCGTACTGTTAAAAAATAAAAAATCTTTACTTGAAATATATTTTTATAAAACCAATGATTTTTGAGCTTACTTAATGGCAAATTTTTTTTATGTTTATTTGGTGAATAGAAATGTTACTTTTTTCCCCCTCAATATTTCTTTAAAGGTATATATCATTTCAATTATACTCTTTGGTAGAAAGTGATGTTCTTTTTTTTTTCATCATATTTCTGAAACATTATCTATTTTATTTAAGATATTTTACGAGTTGTAGTGTAAATGTCTCCATTTTTTATTTAAAGGGGAGAGAAAGTCTGTGCGGTGCACCCTACCATTTATTTCGATACTAGTCGTAGGCGTGTGTTAGGTTAAGTTAAGTTTGTGCTACATACTTCTGTATACAAAAGGTCATGGTGATGCACACAGATATAAATCGTTATTGGGTCACTCGTAAGATTATCGAGTTGGATTATCTTCTAAAGAAAACGTATTTAAGTCGAGCAATAGATAGATGCCATAAAACAACGTTAAGCTACAAAGAAAAACCTTATTTTGAGTCATTATAACTATTGTAAGAACATTGTAGGATAAAGTGACCATTCTTCCATTATTTTCAAAGACGATTTTCGAAATAAGACATGTCCCGGACTAGTTTTGGCCCTGATTTATCAAATAAATTAATGCATTATGGAGTTATGTATTAAATACAAACTGTTGAAAACAAATCAGTTGCTAAAAAGTTCAAACCTAAAAAGAATATACATCATCACATCCAGCGACAAGTATTTCTCAATAGCTCTGACTTTTTTTGTTCTTAATTTTTCATTCTAATTTGCGTGGGATAGTTCACTAGTTTAATGTACCTTATTTTCTCACCTTTATGTTGTATATAGCTACCCTACAGAGGCATAATTTATCCTCATATCTGTTATTTTATATTTTAGAGTGAAATTCCCCGAAATTGCCATTAAAAAAAATTGTCACTTTATTGTAACAAGAAAAACGGTATCAGACGGTCTACAAAAGTTATTAAAAATACTTTCATAGATTCAAACGTTAAGTCATGTATTATGCAGGTATCTTTTTTGATAAATATTATATATATATTAGTAGGTACGGTATCAATATTCAGAGAAATAGTACTTATAATTATAATATATAAAAATTATAATTATAATATATAAAAAATTATCAATGTCAAAGGAAATAAACTATGTTTAAATTTTATAAACAGTTAATACCACATTCTTAAATACAGCCAATACCAAATTCGACTAATTTCGGAACAGAATGTGGCCTTAGGCTTGATTTTGATATGCACAGGATATTTGGGTAAGTGTATTTATTAAATCTATTCATAACAATGCATACATTATACTAATAAGAATATGTTTTAAAAATTGTGGTAGATAAAATGTGGTATTTAACAGGTCAACACTATGTTGTTGCTTTGAACTTTTGAGTTTTAGCAAAACGACCCTTTAAAAAAAATCTTCTAGCTCCCAGCATCACCCTGATTCCGTATATTATTTGTTTTTCTAGGGTATATTTGATATAACTCTCATCAAAAGGTTAGTTGTTTTAGTTTAAACATGTGTATTAATTGTATTTATATTGAATTTGTCCGCTTTAAAAACATAGCTTTATTATTATCATCGTTATTTTAGCTTTGTGTATACAAAACAAAATACTAAGAGGCACATCAAAGCTACACTTAATTTTTATGTATATAAAATAAAATACTAAGAAACACAAACATTTCACAACTAGCTTATTACAGTACCTCGGGCATATTTAAAAAAATTATCTACCACTGAAAAACCCTACTTTCAAAACCATTGTTATATTTGTGATCTGTATTACACGACTCACAGGTTTAAATTTTTTCATTTATATGTTGTTTTTTTTTATTGAAAATTAAATATCCATCCTTATATTTAAACTTCAATTTCATTCACTCACTCGCCGACTGATTAATTCATTCATCTGCCTTATTTGAAGCGTGAAGTGTTTACATTTGAAATTTGGACCAAGGCAACTTTTTACCAAAATATAAATAGACGTAACTAGGCCTACTTTATTTGAAACCCACGTAGGTGGTCACGTGGTCCAATCGTCTGGCTTAATGGTGATGCGGAGGACCTGGTTCGAATCCCATCCGGGTATACTGAAAAGGTGTTTTTGCCTAAATGGTTCCCTCCTTTACCTCTACGCAGAAGGGGGAGGGGGTACATTTCTTTTAAATTATATTCTTTCATTGATCCCTACTCAATTAGTGTGGCTAAAAGCCGATTTCCCAGACGGGTATTAAGGCTAGATGGTAATAAAAACAATAAAATAACATTATATTCCAATATTTGTATCACAAACACCATCTTAAAACAAAATCATAGATGGATGTAGTTTTGCAATTTAAATATATAGAAACTAAACTATGTTATCTTACTATTCTATCAACATCTTCTTTTCACTAAATGAAAGTATTCACAGGCATACAGCATTTAAAAAAATATGGGAATACAGCTTCAATGCCATTTTATACATACAAATTAATTTTTTTTAAATGTAATGACTGGCAAAGTTAATTAAGTAATCAGTACACTTACAGGCAGGGGTTCACTTTAGACAGGCTGCATTTGGGTAGTTTGTCCCAGGGTGTATTTTTCCTTTTGTGATTATTCCACGCAAAACGTTTGTACAATTATTTTTAAAATATTCGCTCTCATTCTTTCCCCTATGGTTAGAAAATTTAAGTCGCTTATTTGCCACTACTAGCATTAGAACGTTGGAGTATATTAACACTTTTTTTTGATTAGTCCAATTTAAATAGGAAGGGACTTCCTTATTTGACAGCTGTAAAAGTTACTAAATCTACCTTCACGTGTTCATACATAAAGTTTTGGGATTTGCAGCTCTCATTTTTGATGGATATTATCAATTTCTATAAAAAACACAAAAAATATAGTAAAATTTTCTAAAAAGGTCTTTCTTACTGAAATCCTATTATACTTAGTTACGACCGTTAAGAGTGAAAGTGACGAAACACTCAATACTCATCTCTTTCTCTAGCTCATCGTGTTACCTATTGTTGTTTTCCTTTAATTATACCTTGTTTGTGGTAAGAAGGGATGTCTGAAAGGCCTTTTTCCCTTGTCAGAACTCTACTATATAGTAGGATTTTGGTAAGAGAAAGGGGCTTCCAGACGTTCCTTTCTACCGTAGACAAAGTATACCTCTCTTCCCAATCCCCTACATCCCTCCTTCTCTGCCATGAAGGAATTTCCTTTCTCTTTCTCCCCTCAAACCTCTTAGTTTAGTGAGAGGATGAACTATAAAATAGCAGCACAAGGTGGGCACGCGGACGTCATTCTCATCTTTTACGACTTGCTGGTGATTGTGAGGTCAGGGTTTGAATTCCTGCGAGGCGAAATGTGTGTTATTTTCCTAAATGGTTTACCATTCTCCCTCCACACAAATACGAGTACCCTCGCGGAGAAAGGAATATATATATACTTAGACAAAAAAAAAAGCTGTGTATTTTGACAAATAATGTCAACTTTGATAGATGTAAGATAAATCTAGTAGCCTTCTGTCAATGTTGACTGCAATAGCTTAATTTTATTATTTTTTTTAACCCCGCGTCTTACTACCTGTTCATTCCATAGGGATATGTGATAACTAGCCTACTCTAATGGGGTCAGGACGATGAAGGAAGCATTTTAGAGGTAATATACCCGCATTCACGTGAGAAATAATTTAGGGAAAACCACCTTCAGTAGACCCGACTGGGATTTTAACCCTGATCTCCCCATCATCAGCAGGTCAATCTAGCCTGAGAATGACGCCTTTGACCAGGGATTCCCAACGTGGGTGGTAGCGCCCCCCTGGGGGCCCTACAGCCCTTCAGGGGGCGTTAGTGTAACTACAAACTTTAGGGGGGCGTTTGGGTTTATTGGTGGGGCGGGTTGATATTTGTCGATCTAATCATGTCGCATTAAACTCTAATCCGACAGTTGAAACATTTAAGATTTAATACACAAATAATTAATGTTTAAACTGTTTTTTTGTCCTCAGAATGTATTTAAGTCACAATTTATGGAAATAGCACTATAAAGTATAAATAATGTGTGTTCTTCAGTAAATAATTCTAAATAGAGGCCAGTGTCATATCAAGGAATAGGTGCCCCCTGGCCCTAGGTAATGTTCAGATACTGTCTTGAGGGAAGTTAGAACCAATCGCAAGAGAGTGTTTGGTGAATTGGGGGAGGGGGCATTCGTGCAAACATGGAACGCAGACGGTTATTTACTGGCTTTCTTTAGAATCACATACACTTGCTAATCCTTTCTGTTATATTTAAATGAACTTATCTAGCGAAACAATGCCAGTAAACTGAAAGAGTTTATTGTTAAGTGACACAGAGTATTCGTTTGATTCATAATGTTAGGATTTAATTAGTTTTGTTAATGTTTTTAGGATTTGTGAAATAGTGATTTGTTTCTTGCGTGTATTTTATGGATATATCGATATATCTTGAACGTCGAAGTTAAGTGCATAGCTAATAAAGTTCATTAGGGGTGTGAGAGCTTCAAATTGGCTTAAAAAAAATTCAACTTAGTTTCGAAAAAATTTCAGCTTTTCCACTAAAAATATTGACAGCAACATACTTGTTGATAGGATGCTTAGTCACAGAGTTATTGCACTTAAAAGATTACCTATAGGTAGAGTTCCGTGAAAATGGTGAGACGCGATAAAGCGAAAAGTGCCATACAAAGATGGAATCAAGTACTTTTTCCTTTGATAATATTTACAATGTTTTTGAAAAGCGAAATAAAACGAAATTGTCTTGCTACACGAAATCCTCCTATAAAACGAAATAACACCGCTTTTACAAAAAAAAAAATCTTTAAATAAACACGAAATTAGGAAGAAATTAAGCAGGAATGTTGACCATGCTGTAATTTAATTAATATTTTGTTGTAGTGTAAGCTAACTTTAGGCTACAAAATTGTGAAATATGCAGACAAACATGATAAAGAATTTAAAAGCAAATATATAAGGTTTCAATAATAAATCTTAATTTTGTATACATTGTCTCAATATGTAAATAGTACTTAAAACACCTGAGATAACATTGTAATTTTGAATAAACACGAAATAACACCGAAAAGTGAGATTTAAAAAACGAAATTTAACTAGTGCAGTGAATCGCATATTAGTGAAAACTCGAAACCGTTTGGATATTGTTAGTCGCAGTGACTTAAGACTCTCACTACCCAAGTATGCTCCAGATATTCTGAAGTTAGCCCAAAATTATAAGGCTCAGGGCTCACACTAGTGTTTTATAGGTAATCATAATTTGTTTACTTTTCTATAACTATGTCTATATATTAATAAATCAAACTAAAAATTAAATGTGTAATCTAAGTGCAATAAAATGACATGATAAAAACTATCATTAATAATCATTGAAAATACCTACTATGCATTACTTATATTTTTAGAGAAGAATAGGAAGCCTTGGCATATATACTTAATCTGAGGGGGGGCGTTAAAAATAAAAGGATTTTACAAAGGGATATTGAGTCGACAAAGGTTGGGTAACACCGCCTTAGACCATTCGGACACTGAAGTGGGCTATTTGGTGCTATTTTGTAAAATAGATTTTATTTGTGGTATTTTCCATTTGCACTTTCTTAGCCTATTGATTATTTCAGCACACAACTTACAAACTAACTTAACTCTATAGCCCGTTTCACTCTTACTCTGCAGTACAGGTCTTATGGAGCGCGCAGTTGCCAGATCTCACCCACTCGAAACAATTGGACAACTTTTACATTCAAACTTTATACACGCTATGAAGTTTGAGCTGTCAAGAATTGTGTATTATTCTGTTTATTAACATATTAATGTCAATTTGATATACACCGTACACTGTCACCTACAATGAATAGGTTGGAGATCGAATCCTTTCAAAGATGGTCTTCCAAAGTACATAGGCTTATAAAATAATATTCCCTGTTTGCATGTGAATGTGTGTGCACTTTTATAAACAATTAGGCCTACCTAATTCATCTTTACTATAGTAAAAGCTAAAACTCAATAATCAAAATAATAACAAATTAATATACAATAGTTTTATAAATTAAAATACTGGTCATTATAAAGGAGGGAGGATTCTAAAATTTATTCAAGCCTTCTATGTAACGTAAATAACATATTAGTTTAAACCTAAAAAATACCTTTATGCTTCATCGCTGTCCCCGCACAAGGGCGTGACTCCATCAATTGTGAAGTAGTATTTAGTGGATGGTCCAGGTAGCTCAAAGTTTTGAGAGTGAGTAGGTGGACTTTTGGGTTGAGGAGATGACACAGGGGACGATGAGGATGATGAAGTTAATCTTATTAAAAACTGCTCCTCGTCATCCTGCAGCTCATCTGCTTTCCACATGTCATTTTCAATTTTTTTGACGTGATTTACATAATTGAACCAGTTTTCTATAGAAACCTTTTCATACGCTGCAGCTATTAAAGGCCTCATATCTTTAACCTTAAAACTAGTATTGTTCATTTTAATAAATGTTTTTACCTGAGCCCACACCATCTCTATAGGGTTAAGTTCACAGTGATACGGAGGCAAACGAATGACTTGTCGATCCACCGCCTTCGCCATCTCATCCACTTTGTATTTTTCAAATTTTTGTTTGTGTTGCGAAACCAAATACAGCATTTCCCGTTTCAACATTTCGTCATCAACATCAATGTTCTTATGGATAAGCCACTCAGCTATTTGAGCTTTACGCCATGATGTGGTCGGGATCGCTTCACACCTTCTGCTGTGATAGGCTGCATTATCGATTACGATAACAGCTCCTTCAGGTGTATTAGGAAGTAATTGTTCTGAAAACCACTTTTCATAAACGTCACCATCCATTTCGTCATGAGCATCTGCTGTGTTTTTCTTGCACAAAAACGTGAGTTCAGCACCTTCAACAAAGCCATTGTCATTTCCAGCATGAACCATCGCAAAGCGTGGTCCGCGAGCCCGTGGTGGCTTCAGTCCCGTGCTTAACCCCTCAAGAAATGCTTGCCGAGAACTCTGAATGGTTGTATCTTTCCACTCCTTGGAAACGCTATGTCCAACATTTACCCATGATTCATCTGTATAAATAATAGGTCTACCTTCAGCTCTGAACTTCTTAATATCCTTCAAATACTTATGACGCCACCTAATAATGTCATCCCTTTCAATGAAAGCACTCTTGTTACCCCTTCGTTCATACTTAAAACCCATCTCCTGCAAAAATCTGTATAAGGTAGCTCGTGAGAAATTGGGCAATGTGTCGTCTGCGTTTACCCTCGCTAAAATAATACTTAAAGTAGGGGGCAAGTTGTCGAAAAACATGGAATGGACAAGACGACGAACACCACTTTGTACAATAGCATCGTATGTGCTCGTTCTTGAATTTTTTTGTTTCCCTTTTCTCTTTTGTTTTCTTTTTGAAGGAGTCCGCAAAGGACCACATTTTTGTTCCTCTCTTAATGCGTAAATAGTTCTTTCAGAACATTTCGTGGCTTTACATGTTTCCCTAACCGCTTTGGTGACATTCATTGTCTTAGTAAAATAATTGAAAACGTTCATTACTATTTGACGTTCTTTGCTTCTCAGTATACCTATGCTATGCAATTTTCTTTTTACTGTTTCCATGATAAATAATTTTAAAAACTAACACTAAACACTATGAATCAATAGTCAATAATATATAAAATGATAATCCCATATAAAGTAAAATATATTATAACTAAAAATATAAGGAATAATTAAAATATAATATGATCAAATTTTTGATCCAAATAACAATTAAACCACCAAACACTCTTAGCACTCTGTACGCCAAAATAATGACCGTAACCCGTAACACAAGACTAATGGATCACAACTGGAGAGAGGCTTCTTGGATGTATTTCAAACAGCTGTGCTTTGCTTTTCCAAGAGGACTGTCATCAGTAGGATTCATTGGTGTGAAGTCAGCAGGGTTATATTTATGTTTACAAGGAGTGCTACGCCTGAAGACTGTGCTTTGACTTTCAGCATTTTACACTGATTTAAATCAATAATATAACAGAGTAAAGTGGCTGAGAGTATGTGCACGAGTATTTTCCTGAAACTATGGAAAATAACTGGTTAAAATCAACCTCAGATAATTATTTTGTATTAGGTGGATGTACTTTTCAAATAAGTTTATTATATCAACACACGACTTACAAACTACCCTAATACTAATAAAACACAACATCCAGTCCCATAGCCGACAATTTACCAAAGATAAATCTCAGACCATACCAATATCAGACCTCTATCTCAGTTGGCTCACGGTCTAACGACTGTGCTAAAGTGTTTAATTAACGCCAGTGAACTCGACCAGGATTCGAACCCGGGCCTGATTAGAAACTGTGGCAAAATGTAAATGCGAGTGTAAAATCTTAGACCTCTGTGGGTAGTTGGTTTCTTAATTCAAAAGCATAGTTTAGTATAATTTGGAGCTACATATATAATGTATTCTCAAATTTTTAACATTGCCTTGGCAAGTACTATAGAACCTTGTTTATTAAACTATAATTACAAACTAAGATGAGTATAGTGAATGTTTAAGTGGCGGAACCTTGTATTTTGTGAAACAAATATTATCAATTATGATGTGGATGGGATGAACTAACGCTTCAGTTTTCAACGCTACAACTGTATAACATTACGCTGCTCTTTAAGACCGGACAGAGCTTAAAGTGAACTACACCCTCTTCAACTTCAAAACGCTACCACGCATAAATGGGGGGTGCTATTGGCCCATAGTTTTTTTCAAAAATAAATATGATCTTTTCTTATAATTTCTTAAACATAATGTACCCAAGCAAAATCAAAAGAAAAAAAGTTTCCAACAAGACAACTTTTTCATGTTTTACTTTTAATATTTCAGGAGGTATAATACGTTTTAATTTTTTTTTTAGCATTGTATTAAAGATATTCCTTTCAGAGTTTGCAGACGTTGTTCATAACTATTATAACAGCCACCATAAAATTACTAGCTTTTCCACACAATTGTAACTAGACTTATGACGTGATACATTTGGAACCTCATAAAACTTTGACACAATGCATATTTTCGTATTTTGAAAAAAATAGTGATTTAAAAACATCTATGGTGGTTTAAATTGATTTCACAAGATGCATAAATGTATGTTCATTAATATGCTATGCTTATTTCATAGAAATAACGACGTTAAAATGTAAGATACAAAATGGCAACTCCGCTTGGTAGAAAAAGGACAGCGCTAACGGAGAGATCAATGGGTTGGAAAGAGATGGTAATAGTCCATAAGAGCCTGTACTGCAATTTGAGAGTGAAACGGCCTATAGAATAGGCAAGACACAGTCCGTTAATTCCTCACTGTTAAAGGGAAAGCCCCAAATTTGATCATGGTGGAAATCGAACCCTGAACATTTTGCTGAGTAGACAAACGCGCTACCGATTTAGCTTGAGTGCGTATAACCTGAACAGGTAGTAGGACGTGATACTAAAAAGATAGCTTAAGAGTCGGTTTCAGGGTTGCCAACTCTAGTCTCAAGCGATGATTCACGGACTTTAAAGAGATTTTATTTGGTTTGACAAAATACTACTTTTGTAACTTTTTTTCTGGGATTAATTAGTAATTTATATGCATACAAAAACAAGCACTTCATAAAAGTGGAGATACTAACGCTAAGGTCTGCATATATATTCAAAATCAATCGTATTACATACGAATTAATTTTGAACTCACAGGGAACCAAATAAAAGTATTTTGAATAAGAAAGAAGTATCAACTTATAAAATGTAGATTCCAACTCACTAAACCTTTACAACATTGATCAACCGTCTTATTTTTGTTAAAAATCAATATTTAATGCATTATATATAGGCTTACCATACGTCCCGGTTTGACCGGGACTGTCCCGATTTGAAGGTCTAGTCCCGTGGGGTCCAGGCCGGTTTGTCATTTTGTCCCGGTCATAAAGAAACTGTTAAGAATATGAAAAATAAACAAAACAATATTGATTATAGAGAAAACAAAAGCAAGTGCAACTGATATTGTTGTTGAACTTAAGAAATTGAAAACAAATCTGGAAGAAAGGCGGGATAATACCACAAGGAGCCAAAAAAATGTTCAAGGCACTAGAGGAGGCAGGAAGCATTAATGTTGATATAGTTATGGAATAATTTACAAATTTTTATGATCGATGTGTGTCCTAAATTGATCTATGGGAAAACAGTTTCGGTGGAGCAGTATCTTTTGTCTGGATGAAGAACAGTGAGATTATATGGCCCGAAATTGAAAAATCAGCAGAAAAAAGAATGAAACACTTGGAAATAGTGCAATAAACTTATATGAACTATTTGATAAAATGGTAGTTACCAAGGCATTTTGATCTTCAAACTGTGACACTTTCAAAACTACGAACTTAAATTGTGAAGAAAAGTGTGTTAAACTATTCAATCACTTCAAAAACCAGAACATGTCAGTTTTCTGCCTACCAGGCAGTTGAATGGATGTTCTCATTGATGAACAATGTGTGCTCTCAGGAAAGAAGAAGAATGGTAGAATCAACAGTGAAATGCCTAATGTACTGAAAAATAAACATTGAAATAAGTTGCAATGAGTTTTATGAAAAAGAAAGAATAACAAAGCATTTCTAAAAAGGTTCACACAAGTAACAAATACGATTGGTGTCCCGGTTAGAAAGGGAAATATTATGATAAGACTAATTATACAGTTACTTGATAGCAAAACCTAAAATATTACTTTTAGCGTAATACCCCAATATTGGATCGTACGATTGTACATGTGGTGAAATTTTAGTTCAAGCATCATTTTGATTCTAGATCTTACAAGTTGGCAACACTGGTCAGTTTTATTTGGTAAAAGGGTCAATATTGTACAACCTTAGCTCAAGTTTGCCATGCGCAAATAGTTCCTTTTCTTGTTGGCACGCATATCCAGTTAAAAGTAGAGCCCCGCAACTTAAACGGAACAATTCCAAGTGCCGCTAAAGATAATGTCAAAAGGGAAAGCATAAAAGCGAAAGGCCAAGTAGCAGGAGATATTTGTCTTGCTTCGCCGTCTGCCGAGTTCTTGTTTGTCCGCCGCTTCATCCGCTGCGGCGCAGTTGGTGTGGAACACTGACCTTGACTGTGTGTCAAGGTCATGGGACCTTTTTTTATTCATCGTTATTAGTATTATATTGTGTTTTGCGCAACGCGGGTTCATTGTCCTGATCGCCCGACGATTACGCTTGTTCTGTAGATAGGGAGCCCAACATTAGTGAAATAATAAATAGTTCCTAGCTTATTGTTATCTAATCTTGATTACCTTGAGTTACTTTTTGAATGATAAACACACCAAGGCAACGCATGTGAGCTGGTAACCACTCAACACGAATATTTTAACTGTGGTCGCATGGTCAAAGACGCTGAGGGTCGCAATATGCCGATGACGTGGAGGTTGAGGCTCGAATCTCAACAGGTTGCACAAGAAAAGTGAGCTATCACTGTGGTTTTTTAATAACTTAGTTGTGCGAATGGGGGTACACTTCATATATATATACCCTCCTCATCCCAACTTCTTGGACGTTAATAGTCCGCTTGGTCTAAGGCTTCACTCTCCTGTCGATTGGCCTGCTGAAGATGGGGAGATCAGGGCTCAAATCCCGGTTGAGTTTACCGAGGGTGATTTTTCCCTAAATGGTAGTCTACTTTCTTCCACGCAAATGTGGGTATATTACCTCTAAAATGCTTCCTTTCTCATCCCTACCCCATTAGAGTAGTTATCATATATGCGTATAGCCTGAATAGGTATTAAGACAAGGTGATTAAAAAAACGTTAATAGCCACATGCTAAGGTGGCATTCTTGTCTGGTCCGATTTCCCCAAAGGTGGGGAAGTATGTGTTCGAGTCTCAGCTGGTTGTACTGAGAATAGTTTTACCTAATTTTTCTCCTCTCTGCCTCAACGCAAATTTAAGTTAACTTCTTCAACCTTACCCCATTGGTTTGAATATTTAGTTTACACTGACGGGTAGTTAAACGCGGTGCACACAAAAAAGTGTTTAATTTACGAATTAATCTGTAATCTTTGTGACGTGAGATATAAAATTGAAACATTATAATTGAAAAAAATAGATTTAGGACTACTCTTGTAACGTTGGTTGGGATTATAACTTTGAAAATCTTAAGATTTCATTACGACTGAATTTAATTTTATCTTCGATCACGCTTTTTAATTTTAATTTAAGAGTTCTGTTTTAATATATTTTATCTACAAAAAAAATACAACCTGGATTACCAGAATGCCATAACATAGCATAGAAATTTAAAAAAAAACAAGAACGAGTTAATGCCTTCTTATTTAAAATATTCTGATCAAAATAAGAACAAGTTGCTTTGTGCTTGTACCATGAAATTTGGCTCGTGTTCAAGGCTCCCAGCGCTATGTAAACTGGTGGTATTTAGCAAAGAGAATCAGTGTAGGATTTCAATACAGTTAATTTGGTTCTGAAAATCGAATTGGCTGGCCTCTCAGTTATAAGTTTTCTCTCGCTTTTTATAATGGCACTTTTGAAACAAGGTTTTAACGGTTCACAACCTAGGTCATGGACATGTCCAACAAGACTTTGTGCTTTAGAAGATGACCAAAAACTATATTTAAAAGATTTTGGATTGTATCCCTGAGGAAATTTAAACATCTTATATAATACTAGAGTGTTCAAAAACTAAAGAAACCCATGGGGAGTTCTATGTTTTGTAACAACTGCTTAACCATGATACATTTCACAGAGATGTACACAATGAATCATGTTAGAGAAAACCCTTTGCAATAAGGCAACTGATATTAAATCCACACTGCATTGAAATGTGGCCTGAACCTCTTAAAATGTGTAAGGATGATTTGAATACGCTATGTTCTTGATCTGAAGGGGATTGTGGAGGCTACAATGTCTTTGAAATTAGACGTCCAATAAACACAAATTCTAAATAAGCCACGGAGTATTTGGCAGTATGGGCATTTGCAGTTGCATTGTCATGTTTGAAACTATATATTCTGGAGGGCTTTGCCCGACAAAGTGTCTAAAAATTGTTTCGCCATCATAATGTAAAACTCACTGTTGACCGTGTTATGAAAGAAAGCGATGAAAATACTTCATGACATCGCGAATCACACACCGAGTATCTGATTGTGAGTAAAGGATTTTCCGTGGACCATATACGTGAATTATGCGCTTTAACATATCCACCCACGCTTTGTCTGACCAATATAAGCCATCAAGACCAACAGGAGTTACTGATTCGATACACGAGTGGCAATAGTGTATGGCGAGCCACAGAATATCTTGGCAACAAATCATGTACAGCGGGAATTTTGTACGGATACAACTTTAATTATGATCTAAGTGCCTTACGAGCACTTCCTATAGACAGTCCGCTCTGACAGAAAAGCCTCTCTCTATACGAACTTTCTTGGACTGTTAATGAATGATGGCCGCATTGATATATGTAATCTTTCCTCTGTTAGCACTGTGCATCTTCCACTTCTTGGTTGGTACGCAAGATTTACAGTATTCTTAAACACATCGTGCATACGTTAAGTAGTTTCCCACTCTCATTCCACGCCAGTTTGGGTACACTTCCTTTGTATTAGTTTTTTCCAAGCATTCGCCAGTTGATTATTCCTTTTGGACCCATGATCTAACCAACGTACTCCTTAATATTTTCATTTAAAACATATATATTATCTTTTAAATTGTAAACGTCTTTCTAAATTTTAGTAAAGCTTTAGTGGTAAGGACGTTGCCTGCCTTTGACATCACGGCAGATCAGGATAAGATTTACTATGTAAATGAATTTACCTTTTATTAAGCGAGTTTTAAAGCTATAACCAGAGCCCTGCGTTTGTGGAGATCGCGATAGTTCGCGAATGTTAGATATGGCATTTTTTCTTTCAGATGTTCACATTTCAGGTTACCCTGATTGCAAATATATGCTCAGAATTGTAGCGATAATTCGCGAAATCGGCGTTTTAGCAAGATATTCGCGATTTTCGGCATTCGCGCTAATATTTTGGGATATTGAAAAATAAATATTTTAAGTTTGAAAATTGCATTTTTAATTTTCGAGGTCGCACATGAAGTTGTCAAAATATGTCGACTCGACCGGTGCCAACAAGTTGTTTGGGGAAGTGAGGGTTTTGAAGGCCCTCAGCTATCTTTTTAATCCCTCCAATATTCTAAGTAGAGCAGGTCAAGATTAATTTTAAAGTACTGCCCTTTTTTGTCAACTACGATGGAGATTTGTCTTTTTTCTACATTGAAATGTGTAAAAAATTGAAAGTTTTGATGGAACAGAGTGATGGCATCGAAAGTTTAAAAATTGAGAATGTGCTGCTAGGGCTGAAGACAGACAGTATGTTCAGTGACTTCGCAACAAAGTGTTTGCAAGCGTTGTGGCTGCCGATTTCAAATGCAGATTCAGAACGATATTTTTCTAGGTATAGTTTAGTAGTAACAGACCGCAGAACCACAATGAAAGTGGATAACATTGTTACCAGCTGCATGTTGCAGTTTGGTGATGTTGAGTAGTTATTTTGTATTTTTCTAGCCTAAATTGAGATTTAAAAATATAGTCACAATTTTTGTGAAGTAACAAGATGATTTTTGTGTAATATTTTGTCTTTGTGACTTGTACATACTTTTCCCGGACCAGCTGCCGCTAAATCTTACTTTTTTAATAAGTTGACAGCACATTTTTTTGCGGACTAGTGTTTTTTACCGTTTTGTCCAAACAAAATGTAATTTTTGGTTTTCACTTCAATATGTTTAGTTTACCTGTTTCAAACATTGTCCTGGAAGTCTAGTTTTAACCCAACAAAGTCACCTTAATCATGAAAGTTTGGTCAAAACCACTTTTTTTTAACGCTTTTGTCTTAATTCGATAATTTCGTCGCAAAAATAGGATTTTTGTAATTCACCGCTTATTCAACGCTTTTGGGAAACTTAAAAACGAAATTGGTCTTTTTTATTCACCATAAAAGCAGGGCTCTGGCTATAACATTAAAACAAAAACTATAAACCCTTAAATAATTTTAGAAATAGACCTACAGTGTCACAAAACTATTATTTTTAACTTTAAATAGTTTTTTGTAAACCTATTTTTATAAATCAACTACAACTTAGTCTATTTGACTTAGTCACAAAAATGTCCTGTAGGAATCTTCCTGCCAGTATATAGATTAAAATGTCCGTGGTAGCATGAGTCCATCTTGAATATCATAATAGAAAAGGGTAATCTTAAAATCAAGTCAAATGTTTTCAAGGTGCAAATGGTATAGTGATAGTGTAATCTCGTCAGAGGAAGAGGGTAAGTGTGTATCAGTAAATAACAAGAGCCTTCACAGGATGAACTGTAATTTTCTCCCCTCTATTTCTATTTTATACATTGGTGTCTAAGTGTGATAGTGCTTAGGCTGCTTAAAAAGTCAAGACAAGATGCAACCCGCTTCTTAAAATAGCTTTGAAATATCCAAGTGGGCAACGTTGGTTAGCTAAACAAAACCGTGACAAGGGAAAGAAAGACTTTTAAAAAAAGTCACTGATAGCACGTCGCAATCGGCACTAGTTTGATTATCAAACAATGACATAAAAACATATAATTAATAACACTTTGGGGGACGTCGCATGCCATTTTAAATTCTTCAATATATCTGGAGATATCCGCATTTGCGTGAAGGAAGGGTTGAAACACATTTAGGAAAAACACCTTCGGTACACCTATCAGGTTTTGAACCCCAGTCTTGTCCTTCACCGGCAATCCAAACTATTATAAGAGTAGCCACTGAGACCGTGCGACCACAAATTTGAGTTCAAGTAGAGCTCTTTTTGTGTGTGTGTTGTTGGGGTCATTTTCTGTATTCGGCGTTGCACAAAAAAAAATGTTCCTTGTTAGTGTGTCGGGGTCACTTTCTTTGTTTGGCGTTGTACATTCAAAATGGTTCCTTGTTGGTGTGTCGGGGTAACTTTATTTGTTTGGCGTTGTACATTCAAAATGGTTCCTTGTTGGTGTGTCGGGGTCACTCTGTATTCTGAGCTCTACATTCAAAATTGTTCCTTGTTGGTGTGTCGGGGTCACTTTACGTTTTTGGCGTTGTACAATCAAAATGGTTCCTTGTTGGTGTGTCGGGGTCACTTTTGTATTTGGCATCGTACAACCAAAATGGTTCGTGAACTGCTCTAATGGCACGTCTGGGAGTAGGAGCTTCATCCTTCATAGTCTGATGAATGGAGCTGGTTCGACTTTGATGTTTTAAAAGGAACTTAATCCTTGTCACCGTCTCTTCCTTATCTTTCATGTTAACTTTTGAGGACAGGAGCATTTCACGAGGACATCCAGCCCTCACTGGAGGTCACGTGGCTTAAAGTGTCAAGCTCGCGAATAAATTTAAATTGTGGTGATGGGGTAGGTAAAGCTTCGAATCTCGACCGCATGCACTAGGTGTATGGTTCCAATGTGCCCGTGCCCTTCCCACACTAATGCTGGTACATTATCTTTAAATTGACTCAGTAATTAATATTTATATTAAGTCATTCATAGTAATTTTGGTGTTGTAAGTTCTTATAGTAAAACTTTTCTTGTAAATGTGCAGATAGCCCGGGGGAATAATAAGATGTGCAGGATAACTCGTGTCAGGGGGTACATGAACTAAGCTTCAGGGTTAAGTTAGCTGATTTACCGATAGTTGGGAAGTCAAATTTACCGACGATTGGGAGGCCGGGACGTTAATTCCGGCTGGTTTTACTAGGTGTGTTTCCCCCCACTAATTGGTTTCCCAATTTCCTTCCATGCAAGTGCAGACACATTTCCTAAATTATAACATCCTCATCCCTAATCTATTAGTCTAATTACATTCTAATATCCCGGATAGGTAGTAAGGTGAGGTGTAAAATAAATAAATGCGCCCAGTGCGTGAATAAATTGGGGCACTATGTATAAAGGTAAAATAAGGTGAAGGTCGCACGTAGCGTTAAGGTCATCGACTGTTTCTAACCCCCCACCTCTTTTTTTTGTCCAACATGTATGTGTCTATATATAGTGCTTTCCATCCTCGAGGCAGCTAACCTTTATCTCTCTCAGGGTTACCTGGGTCCTTGGCACACTACCCCTTTCATCCCGTCAACCCGCACACCATTTCCAACCCTTTACTACAGATCCGCGAGTTATGTCAGATCAATACTACAAAACCTACTCTCCTATTCCCGGAAAGAGAAGGAAATCCAGGTCACGAGCAATCCTTTCATTCACTCCCCCTCCAAGTCCCCTCCCGATCTCTTCTCCTTCTCTCTCTCCCTGCTTTTATAGTAGTTAAATAGTTCGTTTAATTCCGGAAGGATTTTTTTTTATCGGAGGTTGTGTGTTTTTAAATTACAAATATAAAGACTTGCTATAGTTATTTCTATTTAAAAAAAAATAATGGTAAAAAAACTACCTATTGTATCACCTAATCCGGTTCGGTGGCCGCATAGTTTAAGGCAATGTTCCGCAAATTTATAGTGGCTACCTTGGTCAGAATCACGCACGAAAGCGCTGAACTAACTTTATTCGTGCACGGTTGATTTAATTACACATCTGTATAAGTTGACATCATATTTGAGGTGCAATAAGCTTTTTTAAACCAAATAATTAAACAAAGGGCCCAATCCTCTAACCATAAACCGCATGGCATTCTTGGATTATTTCGCAGAAAAAATTAGTAAGAAACTTATCTGACAGCCATAAACGTTACTATATCTATTTCACGTATTCATGCGTCAGGTCATGTGATCTGCAGATGTTACATTTAATAGACATTATCAAAAATTATAAATTAGAAAAAAAAGTTATCAATGTTGACAGCAAAGTAAGATGTTTGAATTTTATAAACCTTCTTACATACTGTCGAATGGCATTTCCTTACTAAACCCCATTCACGGTAATAGTTAAGGCGACAGCTATCACAGGGTTCTATATTAAAAAACTTGGCTGAAAGTGACTATTGTCAACCTATTCGGAAATAATAATTATTCACCTACTAGTACTATATTGTCAATAAAAAGTGTTATCAAACGATTCTAATACTCCTCTAAGGATTACTGTATAGACCTAACTGTCGTTTTCATTACTTATTGAAATAATAAAATATATTAATAAAACTATTATTATGTTTTTAGTTTTGCGGTTGTGGCAACAAGAGTTATTTTAGTACATGAAATAATAAATTTAAAAATATTATATTAACACATTTATATTGTTATATTTGCCATCAAAATAAATAAATATATTTTATAACTTAGAGGAAGAGCCATACAAAATATTAGTTTCAAAATTAAAAGTTTTTATTTTGTAAACAGATAAGTATGAACACAACGTCATCAACCGCCTTCATTTCGGTAATGGTTCGCCATCTTGTGTTGTGAATATAACGCAGCCTTTTATTAGCTTTCGTTTGTAAAGCATTTTTAAGTGAACCACAGACGCCGTTTACATACAAAAAAATCCCAACAGTTTATTTTCTTAAGCTCATTTTTTAATAATGTAAAACCAGTTTTAAGAAAAGAACAAAATAATTAAAAACAAATGCTTCACTGTGAAAGTCTTGACTGTCAAAAGTGACAATTCATCATAGTCTGGCGGATGACATGGCTTGGCGAATGGATACATGAGAGTAGACCTGATGACTTTTGCTAGCTGTCACCACCACTCCTATGGTAGATAGACTTCATCTTTTTAGACCGGATGTTTTCCTGACGACGAGTAGAGCGCACCACGCGCGGGGTCGACGTTTCTTCCTTCGGTAGTAGCGCTTGTGCGTGATCCTAGGAAACTAGGTCAGCGGCACTTGGGTTTTGGGGTCGCCGGTCCAACACACACACACACACACACCACAGCAGACAGAAGAGAAGAGATAGGCTAGCTATAGTTGCTGCTCGCAGCTAGGTTCTGTGCAGCCTGTTGAGGCCAAGGGAATGTCCTCCTTGTCTCTGAAGGTGCCAGTGAGTTTTCACTCGCGTCCTCAACTGGGTCTTCTTCTAATCATCTGTGCCATTAGTAGTTCACTCGCGCTCAATACGCTCATAGTTAAACTTCTCGTGTGTGTGTGGGTGTGTGGAGTTGAATCTTTTTTGTGAAGATCTACGGTTTTTTTTGTTGTGTGTGCTTTTCGGCAAAAGGTTGAAAATTTTTTAAATACAACCCTTATTTTATTGGTAGTCAATAATAGAAAAATTTAAGTGTTTTGAATCAAGATACGTGTGTCAAAAGCAACCGTATTCTTAAACATTGAAATGTTTCAAGCGCGTGTGTTAAGTGTGTGAAAAGGATCATAAGGATAGTACAATCCATTTGGAATAAAAGGATCTAACCTGCCGACCTGCGCTAGAAGTGGTTTGTTGGGTTAGTATAAAAAAAAAGTATCCTTATTGGTTACGGCTCATTCAAGTATGGCAGGGGTGACCCAAATGCGATTGGCAACAGTGCAGATTGCTAGGTCTGCCAACATAATGTTAGATCATATTAGTTAATTGAATTCAAACTACTAGTTTGCGACGGTCGGTAGTTGAATCATTATTATATGCTGAAATAATTAACGGATTTTCTTTTTCCTTTCTTTAATTTACTAATGAAAGAAACAATAATTGTATTTCTTTCTTTAGATTATTAATTTTGTTTCTTTAATTAAGTTGAGTTTATTTAAGTTGAGTTTATTTAAGTTAGTGAAATTTGATTTTAATTAATGCTTATGTTTTTAAGCAAATATTGCAAACCATAATAATTCCTTATGATTTCCATGGTTGCATGGTCTAAGCCGTCACTCTTGTGTTAGATTAGGTTGCCTATGACAGAGAGTTCAGCGTTTTAATCTCGATCGGATTTACTAAAGATATTTTTCAAATGGTTTTTCACTCTCACTACACGCAAATGTGGGTACACTTCCTATAAATTCAACCTTCTTCCTCAACTCAATAGCGTAAGAGGCGATCTTAAAAAAAATTTGTCGAGAGTCCTACCGCCTACGAATGTCCAATTTTCAAAAGGTATTCTAAATATTGTATAAAGTGCATTCAGGATTATACTTTCTAGTTGACATATTTTATTTTATTACAGTTACAAACATTGGCTTTTTATTTAGTTTGCATAGTATATTATGCGTAGCTTTTTTTTTTTTTT